>QMIH01000205.1:258559-292068 GCA_003987875.1 Clarias batrachus
GGGGGGGGGGGGTACAGTAATGAACTTCTGTGACGAGAGCATACTGCATGTTTAAGCCGGCAACATGATGGATGTGGAAACTGATCGTCAGGTTTAATACAGGAATGCACGACGGAAGGATCAGACCAATCAACATACAAATATTGCTCATGTAGTCTGAAGATCAGCGGGAGGGAGAAAGAAAATGCCTCTTCTCGAAATTACACAGAAGGGAACTTCTAAGGGAATTCAGAAAGGAAAGTGTGCCGGGTCTTTTTTTTCCTTCTCCACTGCTAAATCGATTGTGTCCTTTTCCCACAATGAAAAATTAATCCATGACTCAATATGTAATCTTTTCCGTTTGTATCAGTGTGTTGCGTCCTCCCCTAGTGCCATAATGAATGTCTTGCCTGAAGCAAACATGTGTTTTCTTTTACTAGTCTCTCTCCAGACAACAAGATTGAAAAGCTGGTGAAAATCACACACACACACACACACACACACACACACACACACACACGCGAAATTTCACTGGGAGCTCAGAGATAGACAAAGGAACAGCAGTATCCCAGTAGAAAGGCAATACATTTCTCCCTAAACAGAGTCTTTAACTTTCCCTAGTGCTCAAGACTGCGAAAAGCCATGGGGGGCTACTTAGTGAAATCCCACGAAACTTCTTAGTGCTGCTGGTCCCTGCTGCAATTCATTCACAATTTCCATGATTTCTGGTTCTTCCTTTGTCAAGGAGAAACAAATGAATATAGTGATCAACAGAGTATTTGTTTTTTTTTAATTAGCAAGGAGGAATACAGAAATTTGGCGTTGTGGCATAGTGTTTATCACCTCCAGGTTCCGGTTAAAGTCCCGCCTCGGGTCTGTGTGCATGGAGATTGCATGTTCTGCCCGTGCTTGGTGGGTTTCCTCTGGGTCCTCCGGTTTCCTCCCAAAGACATGCGGATTAGGCTAATTGGCATTCCCAAATGCCCTGTAGTGAGTGAATGAGCGTTTGAGAGTGAGTGTGTGTGTGTGTGTGTGTGCGCGTGCGTGCGTGCGTGCGTGCGTGCGTGCGTGCGTGCGTGCGTGCGTGCGTGTGTGTGTGTGTGTGCCATGCAGGAGTTTGGCACCCTGTCCATGGTGTGCGCAACCCCGTGCCCTCCTGGGATATCCTCCAGGCCCCCCCACAACCCTGAATACAGGGTAAAGTGTTACAGATGACGAGAGAGAGTAAGTGAGTAAGAGAATATAATGTAAAGTCTAAAGGGTATATAGATTTTATTTAGGAAATAAAGAAATCTTTATTATCTAAGATATCAGTTACAACATAGCCTTTAAAACCAGTAATATTCTTTCATATTCTGACCTGTAGGGTTCACATTAGTATGAGATTTCGGAGAGGAATATGAATGAGTAAATGAGTCTGTGTCTAAAGCTCTTAGGCCCTTGAGACTCTTAGCTGCAGTAAAACATTTGAATTATGTAAACGTTTTAAAGAAGGCAATACGCCCGTGAATTCCGGTCGAGGTGGCTCGGCGCAATCGTTCCTCGTAAAAAAAATTCAACTATTTTACTGATAGAACACATGTGTCTGTGGAATTGCGTACACACAATCATTCACCAACACCATTTGCACATTACAGGAACTCAGCTGGGAGTTATTGCGACATCTTCCGTAGAGTCTTGACCTTCAAGCTCCAAGCCATTTCCACATATTTGGGACATTAAAGGAGTTCCTGGGAGGCCAGCGTTTCAAACGTGAAGCTGGCAGTCTGATCATGACTTTGGCGTACGGAGAAAACGGTCTACCTTGATGGTAGAGCTCATATTCTATTATCACGCAAATTAGTTTAACAAATCAGTCTATGGATCAGTTCAATCCAATCAAAAAGCATGGAGACCTCAGCAATTCAACAGTGACAGTTCCAGAGACAACCTAAAGAGGGCGACTTTCTTCAACACCGTCTGCTGGATCAAGGTCCGTGCACTAAATATAACAAGACAAGTGTGTTGGCAGCTCCTCAAACTCAGGAAATTGTAAAACACGGAAAGGATGGTGCAGATGTTGTGCCATCACATGTGATCTAGCATGGAACAGAAAGTGAGACAAGCTCCTTCTCCAGTGATAAAGGTGACATTTGAAGGTGACGTACATCTGTTCTGAGGATATCCAAACTTCTACACATGAATAAAGTTTGAACAAAAGGAGGGTAGGAGGAAATAAAAAAAAAGTTGCAATATAATAAGCATGTCCTCAGACGATGACAGGTACTTGGCGGTATGCAAATTGTGTATGCGAGAGAGGGAGTGTGTTGGCCTTGTTTGTCTCTCCCACGCTTTACACATCATTATTTTCCACCTGTCATTCAGTATATGGCTGAAGGGAAGTTAGACTAGGCTTCGCCTCAAGGGATTATGCTAAGATATGCGCTTTTGTGTAGGTACACATTGTGTGTTTGTTTATTTGATACTTCACTCAGTCCTCGCAACCCGAAGGAAACCTCAGCAGAGGTCAGGAGGTGAAAGGTGAAAATGAGGCTAGAGATGGTAAGATCTTTTCTTCCTTATGTTTTATGCAACTGGGCTTATTTTGAACCCACCCCCTGATCACCCACGGCAATAACTGCAATTACAAGCAAAAAAAAAAAAAAAAAAAAGCACGCATAATTTAATTGGCTGAGAATCACAGCTTCTGGGGCGCTCATTTGCATATTTTCTAGCACCCTTGTCAACCTGTCAGAAATTCTTCCCCCTAAACATAAATAGCTCCTTGTGTTAGACTGGTGATGAGCTTAAGTCTAGGTGTTGCCGAGACTTGCAAAACACTACAGCCAAGTCCAAGTAATGATGTTTCTCCAGAAGCCACTTGAATTTATAATGAATGCAATGAAGGGATACGATTGAATAGTGAAAAGAAGCGAAGGAAATTGCTGATACCAAGGCCTGAAACTGTCAGGGTTGCCAGGTTGTAGAAAAGGAATTTGTGTGTGACCTAAAATGAGTGCAAAAAGTTCGAGAAACTGGAATAAGAAGACGCATCCACCCGTGTTTCTCTCTTCGCCTGTGAGACCAGGTCACTGTGGTGCACGCGTATTTCTGATTAAAGGCATCATCATCATCATCATCATCAGCTATTACCCATGCTGTAATCCCTTTATAATCCTTTGCATTATTCATTTAGCTGCCATTCTGGAAGTAAATCACAAGGAAGTCTCATCCACTATTGTTACATTTTTGGTAAGTATTCACTTTAAAATAAGATCTGGGTGGTATTTTTAAACTAGCCCTAAGGAAATGCAACGTGGAGACTTGCTTTTTTCACTCATAACACCTTGTTCCAAACCTGGCAGAATTTGGAGTTTAAAAAGTACAATGCTGGCAGCCAAGTGATCACAACATCTCCAGACAGTGCGAAAGGAGGGTAATTATATACCAATTAAAGGGTGATCTGGCAAGAGATCATGTACAAGGAGGTGGCAGAAGTGGAACATTCACCAAATAGAAAAAGGGAACCACCAACCATTGAAAACATCCAAGAAGTACCAGGCTGCAACAGGGTACGCTGGCACCCAACCCAGTTAAAGGAATTGCCTCGAGGAGCAAGAGCCAGAAACAGACAGGGTTGCTGCCTAACAGATCAAGGGTCAATCCTGAGTTACTGGTTATACGGAGTTCCATACGGGGTCCTTATGGTTCTCTTGTGTCTTCCCACCACTGAAAAACACGCTGGTAGGTAGATGGTCTCTACAATGCAATGGATTCCAGCCCTATTTACAGTGTATTTCCCTTGTTCCCAGAGTCCACTGAAAAAGGATGAATGAGTAAACAGCCACAAGGATTATGGGTAGGATAATTCCATGTCCAGATCTCTGGAAGAATAGAAAGTAAAAAAAAAAAAAGGCTAACAAACAACAAAGCCAAGATGTTTTAGGATGTGCACTTCCATGCCAATTGAACAAACCCACCAAGGGCATATGGAATTGGGAGATATCGCATTATCTGTGCTCTTGCACATTAGCTATTGCCTCTTGATGATTCGCCAAGAAGGCTGTACTATAAGCCTCTGAGTAATAACCGGTATGAATCAGGCTCTTTTCTTTCTGCATAATTAATGCTTTATGTGAGCAACAAGGACTGAAAACATGACATGTATCATGCAAATAAAAATCACCCAAGTGTTGACAAATTGCCAACAACTGAATAATTGAAACACAGCTATGAAAAGAAAGACCAGAAGGGACTTAAACAGAATGTCAAAGTTTTGTTGGTGCTAGAGCACTAGAAAAGGATCATCCATAGGATTCCAGGATTGAAAAAAAGTCATCATCTTCAAAAATACAAAAGAATATAGGTATTTTTTCTCAGTGAAGAATATAACATTTGTTGACTATAATTAAAGCTTAAGGGCAAATGATCAGAGAGTGAAAAGTAATCCAGGCCAGATATGCTTATTTAGACCCTTGCATGCCAGTGGCAAAGAGTTAGCAATGTATGAATTCAACAAATTGTAAAAGCATTATTAATCTACAACTATTTCAGTCACTCTCCTCAGCTGTGTATGGTGCCACATGGATACCGTATCAAGAGATACATTGTTCCCAAGAACTGTTATACACCAAAGTAAAGTAAGTAAAGCCTTTATTTTGTCACATATACATTACAGCACAGTGAAATTGCTTCTTCGCATATCCCAGCGTAACTGGGGTCAGAGGGCAGAGCAGCCATGGCACAGCGCCCCTGGAGCAGGTAGGATTAAGGGACTCGCTCAAGGGCCCAACAATGGCAACCAGGCTTAGCTGGGAATCGAACCGCCGATCTTCCGATCAGTGACTCAGTGCCTTAGCCCTCTGAGCCAGCACTGCCCTTAAAGGCACGCTTCAGGTGAGGCTCGAACTCACAACCTCTGCATTGCTTCACTAGTACTGCTTTATAAGTACCGTGCACTAACCGATTGTGCCACTGGAGAAACCAAAGTTTCTCAAAGTTTGAGTGCCACCAGCACTCAAAGTTTAAGCTCTATAATTTGTAGCATCTAATGCCACCTGGATACTGTAGATTTCTATCAAATAATTATTGCAGTAATCATTCTATTGATGTACGATGATTTCTAATCTCACTTTACAGTGTGACATACAGTACATCAATCAGCCATAGAGGCAAAACGCAAAACCCTTACTCACTCACTCACTGTCTATACCACTTTATCCTGTATACAGGGTCATGAGATGCCTGGAGGCTTACTCAGGAGACTTAGGGCATGAGGTGGGGTACACCCTGGACCGGGTCCCAATCCATCACAGGGCACACCCATTCACACACTACAGGCAATTAGGGAACACCAGTTGCATGTCTTTAAATTGTGGCAGTAAACCAGGGGAAACCCACCAAACACAAAACAACAAAAATCTATACACACAGAGTCCGGAATCGGACCTGGCTGGGAATTGAACCCAGGCTCTGGAGGTGCAAGACGACACGGCTAACCACTAGGCCACTGTTCTGCAAAATACTAAGCACAACATTGTGTACGTAGGTTCCCTTTGTTCCATTGTCCCGAGGCAGCTGTAGGCCAGTCTTACAGTTTGGTGTCTTTCATGAGGACATAAGCGGGGAAATCCTTCGGGTTTTGGACTGGAGCCTCTGTGAGTCAGATTTGCATGGGGACATAAGTGGGAAATCCTTTGGGTTGTAAACTGGAGCCTCTGCGGACCTGACATTCCATCAATGCACATTGGAGGCCAGATCAATAACTTTAAACTCTCTGATACCCTTCTATCATGGGCAGCTTTTTATTTATTTATTTTTTTTATTTGTGCTGCATTTCTGTGGGATCAGATAGGATAGGGTGGCCTTTGGTTTCCACTGGCATAAATCTGTGGCTTGGGTGCCCATGAGTCTGTCACCAGTTTACTGGTACTGTGTATATAATAAATAACCGATATTATTCAATTCACCTGGTGGTGATGTTAGTGTTGTGGCTGATTAGTGTATAGTTCTGACTTGGTCATTAAGGATCAATTCGTAAATATACATCTACGGAACTGTACATCCAGTTTCCTATGACGCTGCTTTAAAACTATTGTCTATTGTTAAAAAAACTATACCACTGAAATTAAATCAAATTCGTAAATAAATGTTTCTGGAGTACAATTGACAGGAATAGAAATTCATAGCCACTACATAAGCAGGTGAAAAACTTGGTTTATAACAATTATACATAATTTTAATATTTGGAAAAACAAAACTAATCAGGTCTTCAGTGAATTTCGTTCGATTAACCTTCAGCTCATTATGTCATACGTTGAAGTAAAACATTTTACGTCACACCACACATGCTTTTATATAGCAACCAGGATTAAACTAAGTACTGCAATAGCCAGAGAATAACCTTGGACAACCGTCAATACTTTACACCTCCCTTAGAGACCGAAATGAGCAATGTAATCAGAGAAAGTCAACTAAGCACAATGGTGTTGTCACATTAATAACTGTGGAATGATGCTGACGGATCAGGCAATGGGACTGTTGTGAGTGCGGCCATGGCATATTCTATAGGGAGCGGTCACTTTACCAGTGACAAATTGACATTTATTGCCCACCACCGACATCACACAGAAAGCAGTCTGAAAATGAGGCAATTTGTTAGCTTTTGGTGGTGTGGACTTGAACCCACTGCTTCGATTTACCTTTTCTACTATGTATACATTTAATAATTACTATATAGCTGTAATGTTGTAGCACCACCTGTAAGTAAGTAACACTTTCGAATCGGTGCTCACAAACGTTATAGTTATACTTTTCTGTTTCATGCTTAGAGTGATATTACCCAAGAAATCATTATGTCCATTTTTAAGTATGACTAAGTATCACTCACGGCAAGGTAATATGTCACAGATGATTACTTTGCTGCACTATGATTGTAAGTGGTTAAAAATAGGAACCTAGAAGTCACATAAATCTATAATCCCATGTCTAGCCCTGGGCACTGGACTGTGTGTGTGTGTGTGGGAGGGTGGTTAGTTGCGAGGGGGGGGGTGGTAACTGGAAGCTCATTTCACCTCTAATGACATGGAAAATGAAAGTTTCACAAAAGGGAGAGCACACATAGGACGTTTTTCTTATGCCCTTATCTCCGTCCCGACGTCAGTCTGTCAGTGCTCTCAGACAGGCGAGGGACGAGACTCCTCTACAATAATACATCACACCATGCCACACCACACCCTTACCCATAATACACTTCTTTGTAGCATTGAAACAGTGAGTATCTGATGAAACCTGATGAAGTTTTCGTTAACATTATATGGGCTTGTCAGTACAAATCAGTACTGGGCTCAAAACAAAACAGTATAGGGCCTTTGGGGATGTGCGGTGGTGCCTGGCACTAGGACAGCAGATCTTTTCAGTGTTGTGGATGCCCAGGTGTGGCCTCCTTGGATTGCATTTGTTTCTGCAATCTGGGGAGTTTGGAGTCCAAGCCAGCAGCCTTGAACTCCTTGCATGCTGGGCCCCATCCATGGTAGTCTGTGGGGCACTGGGTGTTTTGTTGCCTTAGTATTGTGTCCGGCATTACTTATTTTTTGGTTTGTATTGACTTGGCTTTTCTGTGGGCTCAGAATAGATTGGCTGGCCTTTGGTCCCTGCAGCCATGGGTGATCCTAGGGTGAATATAATAATTAAAACACATGTGGGCAATACAAACTACCACTTGCTGCTTCCACAGAATTTAAGTGAGGAAGTTGCAGCCAAGTGCTGCTAATTATCAGCCCTTTATTAATTGATCATCAACAGGTGTCCAGATCTCTATAAAAGCTAAAGTTTTTGGCAGTTTGCTAGTCTGACGGTCATTCAGGTGGGTGTTAGAGGGAAAGACATAAGTAATGGTATTAGAGAAGCAATTGTTGCTGCACAAAAATCTGGAGAGGGTTACATAACCATGTTCAAGCAATTAGGAGTTCATTGTTCATCAGTGAGGTAGTGAAAAATGGAAAGCATTCAAGAGAGTGTCCAGCCTTCCCAGAAGTGGACATCCCAGTACATTCACCCTAAGTTAAAACCATTTGTTTTTCACATATATACAGCCATAACAGTAACACCACAATACATGTACACAAGGCTCATTCCATGCCCACAAAGGAGCAAAGGCCAGTCCGTCGAGTCTGATCCCAAAGAAAACTCAATGCAGCACATATCTCTTTACAAAGACATAGAAAGGCACCAGATCACCTGGACACTAACATTCCAGTGCAAGACACCACTGCACATTCCCCCCGTCAGGGACTGTGCTGGCACTGAAATGTTAGTGGAGGATTCTTTGGGCTCTGTGGATTGCGGGGCGGAGCCTCCATGGACCTGATTTGTTTGTTTGGTGCATTCCACGGATTCAGTTGGATTGGGATCTGGGAAGCTTGGAGGCTGCATGGCGGCCTGGAAATCTGCCTGCTGGTCCCCTTGTGCAGTGAGCTGTGGTGCACCTGGTGAAGTGGTGCCTTTTTATTGTGGCCGCAATGACTTTGTAAAAGGATATTTGAATGTGCTGTGGTGTCTGGAACATTCCCCAGACACCACAGCATATTACCTTTTTCTACCTGGGGAATGTTCCACTGACACTTCGGCCACCTTCTTGTATTCCATGTACTATACATGATCAATTAATTGGAAGGCTTGTGGAGTCCCGGGGGCCAGAGCTGCCCCAGTGGCTCAAGGGGAACCTACACTACAGTATGCTGAGCATATTTGTCTGGCATTGTAATGTTATGGCTGAATGATGTACATTATAACACCCAAGCTTCTTTAGAACCTGAGGCTTGAACCCCCAAACCCACTATGCCACTATTACACCTACAAAACTTATCTACAACACTACTTTCAAGATTTTAAGCTTAGTCTTGTCTTGTCTTTCAGTCCTTGATTGTTCCCAGTGGTTTGCATCTTGAGGCAAACCGTCTGTATTTACATTCATGAATGTATCTCTTGATTGTAGCCTTTGAGTCCCATTTGATAATGGTATTCCCCCTCCTCCAGGGTGCTCATGACTTGGCTGGGTGTTATGAACAGGTTTAGTAAAAGGGGAGATAAACCTATGCTGGGCATGCTATTAATTGAACATAATGAACTTAGCAGTGAAGGTAGCAGTAACTTTAACATGATGGTGCTATTGATTACAACAGCACACCACCATCCTCTTTTACGAGAGGTTGTCAAGTTAAACTGGAGCTTGCGAATAAAGGCGTAAAACTCATTGACATTTACAGAAGATCACAGTATAGTGATGTGACTCTTAGCCGCAGTAAAACGTTTTTGGTGCAAGTGCTTTAAAGAAGGCTGTATGTCTGTAAATGACAATTCTGACTGAGGTGGCTCGGAGCCCACTGTAGTTATTCAACGATCATTAAAAATCAACAGGTAACTTGTCGCCAACTTGTGGAAGGGACGCTTCTATCTGTCTGTGGGAACTGTCCACACAATCATTCACCAGCACCACTTTTTTGTTGTTTTTCACACTACCTCAACACATATCTCATCACTAAAAAAAAGCATTCCAGTACTGAAACGTGTTACGTTGTTGTGTTACGTTGTTGTGGTATCATGTAGCTCTTTGTTTGCACATTTGCATGTGCACTTTGTCGTCTGTTGTCTAGTGTTGTCTCTTGTTGTATAAAAATTGATAGCTTTAGGTTAACTTAAAAATGTAAAATCTACGTTGCTAATTTATGTTGTGTTGTTAATTTATGGGGTTTGCATGTATGTAGCACCTTGGTCCTGGAGGAACGTTGTTTCGTTTCACTGAACTGAACTGTACTGTACATTATATGGTTGGAATGACAATAAAGCCTACTTGACTTGACTTGACACTTGCACATTACTGTACTGTATATGAACACGGCTGGGAGTTTTGCCGCATCCCCTGTACAGTCCTGACATCGCTCCAAACCATATCCACATGCATAATCAAGTCTTGGATTGACTTGAATGCTTTATTATAAGCGTTGAAAACAAATGTATCCATTCACATACCTACTAAACATTTAGTCCAGATTTATTATTGTTTATTCTAAATTAGATCCATGCATTGGACCATTAAATAGCTTTTCCAAATCTCCCCCAGACAGACATAAACACTGACTCTGGTGAATTGGAAGCCTAATTAAGACATGTTTTATTTCTGTAAAAGTGGCCAACTGAATCTTCCAAACAGAAGGAAAATCTGACACACTTTCTGATGCATGACATTGCGTTTTTCAGGGACCGTTCCCATTCCGGTGCTTAAACACTACGAGCTTATTGCAAAGTCAAATTTATGATGTGAGGACGCAGTAAGTGTTAACAAAAGTGTGCGGTTTGGATGTGTTCCTTCAGTGAGAAAATGGTTGTTTATTCATTGAGGGTGAATTGAATACCTCGCAGCAGTCGCGTCTGGGAGGAAAAGACCCCCCGTGACTCAAATGTTAATTTGTGCTTCCTCATACTTTAAATTATTCAGGGAGGAAGATGAGAGTTTGCAACTAAAAAAAAAAAATCTTGTTTTCTCAAGCACAACTTCAGTACAAAGTTAACAATCAACAAACCACTCACATAAAACGACTTGCCTGACTGGGACTGCATTGTACCTCGCATCTCCCTGGTGTCTGTTATCTGTGCTGAATTTAATTACTTCTGCATTTTGCAAAACAAAAGGGGTGGAGGGAAGACCGTCAAAGATGAGAAATCTAACAAGTACAAGCAGAACCAACATACAAAAACATAGAGTACTTAGAATAAAAATCATCCAACGATAAACGAATGAAGCCTAGCTGGAGAAAACAGAGTATGAAGGGTGATAACTGAAAGTGATACATCTTTACTATTAATGTCAAAGATTAAAGACTGGAGGCACAGACAAAGGCAGTTTTGCAAGCCCAATGCTCGTCATTTTTACTGCTCTCTGGAAGTGCGCTGGCGCGCTGAACAGGATATTCGTATTTCTGTGATGGTACTGAAGAGCGCTGTCGGTCCAAAGCCCCCCGCAGATGTTCAACTAGGTCGAAAATCACAGCAAATGATTTACAAAAATATCATCCTCATCAAACTATCCAGTGAGCCGTTATGCAGAGTCATCAGAAGAGGAAGAGAACGCGTTTCATCATCTGATAAAGGTGATCAGTCAGAGCTGTGTGTTGATTTGCAGTATCATATCGTTCTCAAAGTCTTTATTACCGCGCTGATTTTATTCGCTCATAATTAACAAAAGTGGCCACTCAAGTGGGTGATGAAAATCCAGCATTTTATTGTTCAAAATCTCTAAGGAATGATTGAATTCTGGTCTTAAAACTGCAATAGTGTGTGAGAAGGGAGTTGTTTGGGTTTATTAGACTTGGGGACATTGACTCTAAAAAGAGTAATTGAGGTCAAGTAAGCAATTTAAGTATACACCTGCAGCACACATTAACACATTAACACTTACAGAACACCTCTCTCTCTCTCTCTCTCTCTCTCTCTCTCTCTCATTAAAAAGACCCAAATTCTCATAATAATGAACATAATTTAAACACACTTAGTGTAAATTAACATCATAGTATATAACCGTAAAAAAGAGTAAGAGTTATAATAAAGGCTTCTTGTCAATCATTTCTCATCATGACTTCTCAGGGAGTTTTTCCTATTCCAATATTAAATATTCTGTATAAGAATCGTTCTATAATTTAGGGTACATTTCACATAAGTGGACACAAAAAAAACCAGAACAAATAGTTGTTCTAGTTAGAAAACTATTTCAATATAACCTGTCTGCTAGTTGCAAAGCTTAAAAAAAAATTCTGTCTGATTATCTACACTACTGGGTAAATAACATTGATGGCATTTTCCTTATTTTGTCCCATAACTCGACCCTAGCTGACCACTTTGGATTTTCTTAAATAGTTTAACATCATATTTGAACAAATAATGAAATTTAAATCATAAGGAATCTGTAAAACTATTGTAAATAAAAGATTTCAACACTTCCCACAGTGTGTGTATGTCATAGAGGAGAATGAGATCATGTGATGCTGGTCACCTAGTTTTGGAACAAATACTTTTTGGGTTACAGGATGAAGTTCGTTTGTGCACATTAATACATTGATGTATTTAAATTATTTAACGAGAAAAACTATTTAATATTTTTTTAGCCTTTTTTTTTTGTATTTAGACTTAAAAAAATAGATTCATTATTGTTAACTTTAATGATTTTGTCTGTTATTTTGAAACCAAGAAACCCTCAATTGCAACATTATGACGAAGACCGCTCAAGGGTTCGACTCCCCTATCAGCTTTGTGTACGTGGAGTTTTTTTTGTGTACTTTTTGTACGTGGAGTTTGCATGTTCTCCCCATGCTTGGTGGGTTTCCTCTGGGTACTCCGGTTTCCTCCCACAGTCCAAAGACTTGCAGGGTAGTCTAACTGGTGTTCCCAAGTTGCCCATAGTGTGTGGGTGTGTTTGTTTGCCCTGAGATGTATTGGCACCCCATCCATGGTGCACCCTGCCTCGCATCTTGAGTCCCCTAGAAGAGGCTTCACAACTAAATACTATAAACAGTTTGAGTGGGGTGTAGGGTGCAGGTAAAGTTGGTGTAATATAATAACAAGCTTTCCTTTAATAGATAAATGATAATATTTTTGAAGGAAATAAATATACTCATCATCAATGCACATGGAATGTACCCCAAATTATGGAATGACTCAAACAAAACGTATATATCCCTATAACAAACCCAGCACAAGTTGCTGTTAGGAACACATGGCAGCATACAGTACATCACTGTAGCAAAAGCTACAGCAAGCACTAGCACTAAAGCAAAGTAAACACCCCATTGCAAGCCTGCTTAAGTAAGGTACTTAACACAGTTACTTAATTGACTTCATTTACCATTACCTAGCCAATGTGATTAAGCAGGATATTGCTGATGTCAAAGTGTCTGCAAGCAAACATGAAAGCACTCATATTATATTTATGTTCTAGCTACAGTATATCGAACCGCTTCATACAGAATAGGCTTTTAAAATACTCCAATTTAATTAACGACACCTTGGATGTATTTCAAATCTTTAAAGGAATTGAAGGAGAAACCTTGGCGTTTATGAGAATTATGCGAGTTTTATGAAATCCAATGGGCCACTTCCACAAAGACAGTGAACATCTGTGCTAAAGGGAGCAAATGTCTTAATAACCTTAAAACGTAGATTTAGAAGCTTAAGGCGAGATGACTTAATGCAAATGTCAAATCTCCACGATGGAGTGAGGGATGTGATCGAATGTGAAAGGAAGTTGTGAATTGTTGAAAAAATAAATAAATTATGTGAGCAATTTATAATTGTGATCATTTAGATAGATAGATAGATAGATAGATAGATAGATAGATAGATAGATAGATAGATAGATAGATAGATAGATAGATAGATAGATAGATAAATAAACAAACAAACTTCCATTGAAGTATGCAAGCACAGTCGCCTATTAGCAGAAATTCTGCCATAGAGATACCCACATTTGGCCAATTCATAAGCACTGAATGGCTGAGCCTCGCCTTGGGTGACTCAACTGCTTGATCATGGCCCGTGCCAGGTATTTATAGATATTAAATGGCACTACAAGATGTGTTCAATGTCCATAGAGAGTTTTTCATGGTACATGGTGTAAAGTACATTCTTATACCTATACCTATACCTCTATACCTTTGTTGCCCCCAAAGTTTGGCCACTGTTGTTTGTTGTGTTAAAGTTTAAAGCTGTGGCAATAATGAGTAATGGGACTTCTTATTGGCATTGCTGAGAAGAACATCCTAGCAAGTAATGAAGGGAAGAAAAATAACAGTGTATGCTGTTGAACAAAGCTTTTTTTTTTTTTTAGAAAACACAAAAGCAAACGTCTAATGTGTCTACTCGTTATAAGCATCACCCATTATATACTGACCACTGAAGCAACAATTCCAGCCTTTTGTTTAATATTGGTCCAAGGTTCATGAATTCAAAGGTCGAAGTTTCTCTACATTTAATTTGATCAGTACAAGTAAGCGCTACCAGTAGTGAATGAGTTTTTTTTCTGTGACCTTTCCCCTTTAATTTCCTGGCTTTTCCACTAAATGAGGTTCAATAGTAAGTAGTGTGAACGTAAAAGAAATGTGCAATTTACTGCTAAATTCTAGATGCAATAAAAAGGCATCAAACAAAGAACACTAGTAACTCATGTTTCTGAGCATTTTACATCATTTCAAATGAAGACGCCAACATAAAGATTAATCCCCTTGAGATCAAAGTGATATTTATATTTCCTACCATTCATCACGTCTTCGGAATTGAACTTCATTCTAATGTTATTCCTGGAAATCATGAAGGTTCCTTCACTCTTGTCAGGCCACAGTTGACTCATTACAACCTCAGAGTCAATTTGTCACTTCAGGTTTGGGTTATTGTGCAGCTGTGGTGGGGCAGGAACGTCCTGAGCCCCCGGCGATATTCCCGTGTCCTTGAGGCCGAATTGATGCCAGGTCTGGACTGAAGGGAAGAGTGCACAATAGTGGATTGACATGGATGAATACAGACGGCGCATGTTTGCCAGGTGGCCTTGAAGGTGTGGCGTCGGCCATCAATCACGTCACGGTAGCGAGCTGTCGACCAACCCGAGGAAATATCGGAACGCGAAGGTCCGAGAGAAAGTGGGACTCTAAATATAGAGTCCGACGATTCCCATGCAATTTTTTACGCCAGTTAAATGCGACTTGACAAGGGAAGAGATGGGTTTCTAAGCGCCAGGGTTTCTCCGCGACCTTCCAAAGAAGTTTCTACACCATTACTATCGTCCTGCCTTTGGCTCATGCCAGTCACAACTTGCGCCTGCCGAGCAGCGCGAGTTCATTTATCACACTTTTCCGAGCCTCATTTAGGTAGGCCAAGGATAGTCTGACAGTGGAAGAGCGAAGAGATTCGCGTACTGTATTTGAATGAGAACAGGGGCATGCACTTCCTCTCACTTAAACTAGACTCCAGATTTCTAACCTGTCAAGGACTGGTTGAGGAGTTGGAAGGTCACACATTAAATTCACCCACTGTAATTTATGCCTTCATTTACCGAAGGGCTCGTATGCCAAGCTGATTATTTTTAGGCTCGAAGCGTGAAACTGCGGGCCTTTTTAAAAACAGAGGCAGGACGGGACAGCAGGTGCACGCGACCAAGACTGACTTTCATTAACACATGAAGATCAATAAGTTATTTTTTAAATTCTTCACCAAAATCTTCAGCATTCATAATTCCTATTATTACCTGTACTTGTACTGTATATAAACACTACCAGTCAAAAGCATGGACACCCAATCTGAATATACTGTATGTGTCAATGTCAGAATATACTGAACATTCTGGCCAACGATGTTCAGATTTCTATTATGTTTAAATCCTTTATTTTGCTTGAAATTAAATTCTTTGTGAATGAAAAAACATAAATATTTCATTTTTAATGTGGTGCTTTTGCTTGAGACATGGCACATTACACTAGTTATACCAGTAGCATATTTCCAATGAAGATCCGTCAACTCACTCATCGTCAATACCACTTTATCCTGTATATTTAAAGGCCGCAGGGGGCCAGGAGCTTATCCAAGGAGACATAGAGCATGAGGCGGGGTACACCCTGAACAGGGTGCCAATCCATCAAACGGTACACACACTCTTATTCACACACTGATGTTTGTAATTTGGGAACACCTAATCTGCATGTCTTTGGACTGTGAAGGAGGAAACCCACAAATCATGCCCACAAATCCGAGGTGGGAATCAAACACAGACCCTTGAGGTACAAGGCAACTGGGCTAACCACTAAGCTAAGGCCGCTAAGATCCAACTCCAACAGCAGCCACACAAGCATCTCATTACATGTCTTTTTTTAGCTATCAGCCAGGAAAATTGAAAGATATAAGTCAAGACATTAGACGCAATCGAAGTATTTCATGTGAAGGGAAACTCACCTGGTGCTGGTTGAAGTGGTTGCTCATTCTCCTGACCTTTGACGCTTGAAGCACTTTTTGAAGCATTTCAAAATATTAGTCTTTAAACATCAATGAAATAAAAGACGGGGGAAAGAGTGTTTCATTTTATTGATATTTATTTTAATACAAACTCATTCTTTTTTTCTTAACCTGATACGTATATTGAGCTTGTAATGTTAAAATGATTTTTTTTTTAAAAAGCCTCTATAGGAGTATAGGAAGGTCAGGGCACTAGTTCTCCAGTATTTGGATGTTTTCACACACGATTTGAATTACTAAGCAAACATAAAATTACTATACATATTGGAAATTAATTAATACCTTCAAATGTAAATTAAATGAATGAATGAATGGATAAAGACCAACCCTGTACAGACAAAACCCTTGTGATATATTACTATTTTCTGTGTCTTTAACAATATAAATGAATTTAAAATATTTCATTATTACAGAAGTACTATATATGCGGGGTAGTGGTGACTCAGAGAGGTAAGGCACTGAGTTACTGATCGGAAGGTTGGCGGTTCGAGTCCCAGCTCCACCAGGTTGCCATTGTTGGGCCCCTGATCGATGCCCTTAACCCTATCCGGGTATCCAGGAGTGCTGTATCATGGCTGAGCCTGTGCTCTGACTCCTGCTGTGCTGGGATATGTGAAGAAAGAATTTCACTGTGCAGTAATGTGTATATATCTAACAAATAAAGGCTTAACTTAACCATGTCTACACGTAGCCAGGTATTTTTTTAAATGGAGACTTTTCTACTTCATTTTTTTAAAATATCTTTGTCTACATGAAAACGCAAAAGGCCCTGTTAAGTGCTGTTATGAGCGTCCCTAATCAACAGGGGGCCAATCAGAAGCCTAGACAAAACGTCATTAACGGTTGCGCTTTGTAGAGGTCTGACGCGTCTCGTCCAAAACCACCGTCACTGTCTGCGGGGTCTGTGTGTCTTCAGAGGCAGTGAGCTTCATAGTACATTCATGCACATCTGTTTGTTAACGTAATGTGTAAGTAACTGCACGTGCATGTACAGTACATGCATTTAAAAAGTTCAGTAAGCAACGCTAACAGTCTGTACGTACTGTACATCCACTATAGCACAAAATATCCCTGTAATAAAGCTGACGTCAAATCAAGGACACTAGCACAAAGAGGATGACACCCAACACCGCTGAAAACAGTGAGTTTTGGAAATCTTCACTTTGGACGGTGTTTTCCAAAAGCTCAGTTTTCAGCGTTTGCATGTGGACAAAAGGCCAAAACTGCAAATACCCGGCTACTTGTGAACATGCCTCAGTGTCTCGGGGTCAGTGTTCTCCTCGTGCTTGGTGGGTTTCCTCCCACAATCCAAAGACAAGCAGATTAGGCTAATTGCCATTCCCAAATTGCCCATAGTGTGTGTGTATGTGTGTGTGTTTCCCCTGCGATGGATTGGCACCCCATTCAGGATATACCCCGCCTCATGCCCTAAGTCTCCTAAGCTCCAGGCCCTCCGCGACCCAGTAAACAGGATAATCCGGTATCGGAGATAAATGTGAGTGTGTGATGTGTCTATTCATGTTCACATCTAAAATTCAATTTTCTTGCAATCCAAGTCAATTCAAAAGTTTGCTCAATTCATATTCATATGAACAGGAGTGATTTAATGTCTTTTTTTTTTTTTTTAGCTTCATGTCAATTTACATAAAATGATATTTTCTTTTCTCTTCCTTCTATCTAAATTGTTGGATTGAAATAAAGGATTTTAGTGAATGCTAACACACACCAATAAACATATTCAAATCATTTGGCAGGAGGTGTGAAGTGGGATTTATGCTCTCTCTCTCTCTCTCTCTCTCACACACACACACACACACACACACACACACACTCACACATACCCATAAGCAATACGAAAGGAAAACTCAAATTTGCGACTCCTGTCATGTAATGGCATGTCCTGCCAGTCGCTTTCAGAACCTCTCTCGCTGTCTCACGCATATACACACGTGCACAGGCGAACGGCCATATACACTGCAACACCTTGTTTACTCGTCTTTGTCTCTGAGGCACACACATAATCCCATTTAAAGCCGCTGTTACTCATCTAACCTGACATCCTGCATGCAGATGAGCTTAGCACATAACACAATCATTCACCTCCCCACCCACACACACACACACACACACACACACACACATACACAATCAGACAAGCTCACAAACAACTCTTTAAATCAAACAAACAAAAAAAAAACCTGCGCTAAAGAAATCACCTCATAATAAGTCAGGCCTGTATGACTGCAGCGCTCGTACCCTCCGAAACACCCACACATGTGCAGGAACATCAATTCTCCGAAGTCCATGTCATTTTGAGAGTTGTCATCTTTCAGAGTCGGTACTCCAAACCCTCGCCTGGTCATCAAACTTTTTAAAAACTGTTTCACACATATTTGGGTTGCGTTAAGTTAGAAATGCAATGTGGATGATGCAACATCCTTCTAATCACCTGTTTATTAACTCGTCACCCCGTACAGTTACATAAAGTATACTGTACTTCGCTTGGAAAATGATCCGTACGATGACTGAAGAATTTATTTAAATGCAATTTTAACCTCCTTGATTTTTAATACACTTTAAAAATCCAGCGGTTAACAAGAGTCCTGATTAAAAAAATGTTTTAGGCTGAGCCACAAATGCACCGCTGTCTTCATTTCTTCATCTGAAGTGAATCTTCATCCTTGTAGGGCTGCATTCAGGGGAGAAAACGAGTGAGATCAGGACTATAGGGAGGACGGCGCTCCTCTGTGTTTAAATCAAAATTTAGTCTTCAGCTCTTTCATAAGTGTCTTACTGGAACAAGCACTGATGATTGTTGAAACTTTTTCCTGATAATGTTCCAATACTTCTGGCCCTTGAGAATCCCAGAAAACTGTAAGCATTGATGAATTTTCCAGCTGATTGTTGACTTTTGGGCGTTTTCTCGTTCGGCTCATGTTCGTAGTGATGAATCCATTTCTCGCCACCAGTTACGATTCTCTTTAAGAAACTTTCACCTTCCTTAGAGTATCGGTCAAAATTTAGTTAACCGATCACCTCTGTTTATGTTCTTCTATGAGATGTTTCAGCACCATGCAAATCAACAGTGGGGGCAAACACTTTTGCTCTCACCATGGTAACAAATAGACTGATGTAACATGTTCACACCTGCACAGCAGTGACCGGGGAAACTGTAGCCTTGAACGGAAAGCGCTGATAAGACCAACAGCTAACATGGTTAACATAACCAGAGTGTGGATCATGTTTAACTTACCCTTGTATATTACAGCAGGTCTTACCAACTTAACAAGGCTGAAATGTTCACATTTGAAATGTGAATATCATCAGGTCCTTCATCCACCAAACCCTTCATCACAACTCAAGACTAATAAATGATAAATGAATAATATTGTGTTATTGTGTTGTTTTGTCAGTCCAGTTCTTTCACAACGAACTCATCAACAGAGTGCTTGCTTTGTGCACTGGAGCATTGTCGTGTTGGAACAGAAAAGGGCCTTCCCCAAAGTGTAGCCATACAATTAGGAGCATGGCATTGTTCAGGATGTCTTGCTATGCTGAAGCATTAAGATTGTCCTTCACTGGGGATAAGGCGCCTGATTGGAACACCTGAATTCAATAATTATCAGGTTTGGCCAAATACTGTATTTTCCTCCATGTAGTGTATTTTTGCAAACACCCATAGGATCAAACAAAATTAAACACTGAGATGTGCTGTTGTAACAGTAACTCTGCATTGCATTGTTGATTATTTTGCCATGTTGTGTGGTATTCCATATTTAATTTTAAGCTGTATGGGGAAAGCCTATGGTTAAATAGTCCCTTCGTTCTTCCAGTCAGTGTTGCACAAAAATATAAAGTGATCAAGGTCTTCCAATTCATAAATCCTTTCATTTTTCTGGTGAAACATGATTAAGCATTTATAATGCATAGAGTGTTTATCCAATAACACACACTCTCTCTCTCTCATACACACACACACACACACACACACACACTCTCACAAAAGAGTGAGCACTTGGTGATAAATCAATCCTGAGATAAAACACTTCATAAATCCTTCATTAGTCATTCCCTCCCTCTCTCTGTCTCAGACTTCCTCTCTCTCCCTGATGAATAAGACCTTCCCGAGTGAAACCTACATCAGATTTCGACAATATTAGCGTCTCAAAAGCTAGCGTCTTACAGCGGGAAAGCTTTTTCCCCAAAAAGACAGGTTTAATCAGTTAGTCGTAGTTCCTTGGCATTAGCGTCATTTAGTAATACGGTGGTCGTGCTCATTGAGTAAGCACCCCATGTGTTCAAAATCGTGATAGAGGAGACAGAGACCTTGATCTAAGTGCAATCAAGGCAAGGCAAGCAGCCTAGCATAAACAAACCTCATCACTGCTCGTCATCAAACGCTAAGAGGGCGAGCGGATTCACCTTGAAGCAAAAAAAAAATGCAAACGCAAACTTTCAGCTGAAGACTATAAGCTGAGGTGTGGAAGTTTAAGGCTCATCGCTCATTACAGAGTTTATTACTGTCTATCTATTCCAATGAAAATTAGCTCGTCAGCAGGCTACCCCTTTCCCTTAGCTCCGTTGCTAATCTTTTATGCTAGCAATTTTTTCACGGATTTCCCGCCTTCTCATATCTTTAGCTTTCTGTCCTCAGTTAAAACTTTTGTCATTTCTCCATGGTAACGCAAGCTAATTAAGTTCAAACAGAGAGCGCCTTGGAAAAAAAGCTAATGAGGCTAAGCTGTGCTAGGTGTAAAAAGGGATTATGCTACAGTAGTTTCTCAACTGGTTTATTAAGTATCGCCGGTTTCCACACAAAAGTACTGGAGCTTAATGTTTCTCTACGTTAAATTATTTAAAGAGTAGTTTAAACATTTATACTTAGCATGTGTTTTGCTTGACAGGAGGTTCGTGGCTAAGGTATTAGCATAGGCTGCCTGTAAAGTTTGAAATGGTATCAATAATATGGAGTGTGAAATAATAGAACTGATAGATAGGATTTTTTCTTTTTGAGTGAGGGAGTTGATGGGACTCATAATTTAGTCATAGAGAGAAAGAGAGAGAGGGAGAGAGAGAGAGAGAGAGAGAGGGGAGAACTATTCCAAATTCATATCCATGCATGCACTGATGCTCAGATTAATTGAACATTCTAATGCTCAGCCATGATTACGCTGTCCTCCCATGATTAATAGGGCGCTTTTAAATACCTGAAGCCTAACGAATTAAATTCAAAGCGTGTTTACGTAATAAAGTGTGAACCTTTCTGAGCTACGGTCACATCACCCATTGACTCTAACATAATGGCCCTGGCAATTAAAAAAGTGTGCCTTATGAGTTGAAAACATCTCTCTCTCTCTCTCTCTCTCTCTCTCTCTCTCTCTCTCGTTCAATGTTCCACAACATCTATTCAGGTTTAATAGCAGGGTGGTCAGCTAGCTAATATGGTAATCTGTTTTATGTTTTTGTCATATCATACTTAATAGCCTGTGTGTAGTGTAACGTATTAATAGAGCCTCTTCACAGGCTAATTGTCTTTTTATCTGTTCTGTCCAAAAGTCATCTACGGTAAGAAATCTATAAAAATAAAAGAAATGTTTTGTCTGTATGTTGGTCAGAACTCACTCTTTCAACGTTTCTTACAACGAAGGACTAGAAACAAGTCTCAGAAAAAAATTCTGTCTGTATGTCTGTATGTCTGTCCAGTCAGATTTTGTCACAGCATCATGCAAAACTGGCTGGACCGAATTAAATGAAACTTTTGGAGTACTTGGATATCTGCCTGAAGTTTAACCTGCACCATAAGTTAAATCAAAATGTTGAATAAAACTGATGTTATGAACAGTTATGACCGGATTTAATAATCTACCTTAAAATAAGCTACTAATAAGCTACTTGCTCAAATGCAAACAAAAACCTGCACGAATAAATATTAATTAGAAGCGCTAAAGTGAATATTTTCGCTTTTGCTGAAATAACAGCGCTGAAGTGGTATAAGTGATTTTTAACAAGCTGGAGTTGTTTTAAGACAAAACTTCATCTTTATTTGATCAATTTTTTTTATTTCTCATATGTGATTCACCCTCCTATTACCAAACTGGGAGTTTGATAAAATGATGCTAATGGACTTAAAGATTAAATGGAAGAAGATTTGAAATCTTACTAGGTAAGTAGATAAATTTCATAATATTTAGCCACCAATCTAGTCTAAACCAACTGCATATAATATTGTCACACCAAACAAAATTTGGTGGAATTACAGTTTTTAAAAATGACGTGGTTCATCTTTGTTGCAGGCGGATATGTACATGGGCTTCAACATGATAATATATGAATAATGAATAATATCACTGATTATATTAAAGCTGATCAGATTATTTTTAGCATTAATCTTTTAACTATTTCTGCAAACGACATTTGACAGACTTCTGTAAAATAAAGTAGCCATAATAAATAAACAACTGATTCAGCTATCCTAAGAAAAAATTATGAACGCCAAACTGGGGTTTTTTTTTTTTAGATTTACTGGGGAAAAAAAAGAGAAAGAGAGATCAGTGACTGGGAAAATTCATTGCAGAGGATAGATTGCAATAAGGAATAAATGGTAATTGGGTGTGTTGTTACTGGGAAAATAATCAAAGATGGAATAGAACACTTTGAGCCATGCTTCAATAATGCAGCCTGAGGCAAAGTCTTTTATTCTTTGAATGCCACACATTTTTGTTTTGTTTTTTGTTTCTTACTGCAAGTACAGTACGTCATTTTTTTGCATCAGGTTATAGTTAATTTATGGGTCATGATCTCCACATAACAATAAAATCACACTGGGATCCTATCTCAGGAGACTTAGGGCATGAGGCGGGATATGACACCCTGGACATTCACGCACAGGCAATTTGGGAATGCCAATTAACCTAATCTGCACATTTTTGGACTTTGGGAGGAAACCCACCAAGCACAGGGAGAACATGCAAACCTAATGTATACAGACCCGAGGCGGGAATCAAACCCCGACCCTGAAGGCATAAGACAACAGTGCCATCAAGACATCAAGCCACTGTAAAGAAAAATACATAATCATTGGTACTGGGAACACTTTTGGAAGGGGTCTCTATTGTCAGCTCTTTGTAACAAAGGAAACTTTGTTCTCTGCAGTAAATACTTCTCTCTAGTTGTGTTTTTTTATTATTATTTATTTACTTGTTTTGTATGTATTATACACACTAGATTGAACTATGAATAGATAAAATTATTTCGGAAATCACCATTTTTTAAAGAGTTTTTTTTTTTTTTTTGGCAACCTTTATTGGCATAACACACTTTGGGACATGCTGTTATTGGAAAGAAATCAACTACATGGTATAAACAGTAATGCACACCACACTGCCATTGATGGTTTCCCTAAAACAGTGCAACGGGCGGTGTTTCATACTCATTAAAGATAATGTTATGCTAAAGGCTTATGCTTATGCCAGATATTGTGGTAATATGTTCAAAATACATGTCTATTTATAAGGTCATTCTCTCTGTCTCTGTTTATTCCACCAGGGTTTGATTAATGCAGAGGTAAAATGAGCCTGGATACAAGTTTGTTTCCTCAAACATTCCTCAGTTAATCCGCCAAATCACATGTGTTGAGAGAGCTTGAACCACACGCTCAGACACACACAGCCCTGTGGCTAAGCGGAGAGATATGTGGGGATTGTAGCATTCCGAAGCTCTGTATTTTAATTTCTGTCTCCACCTGATTATGCAAAGCAGGCCTATATTTTCCCGTTTGAAGTGGGTTGGGAAAGCTGCAGAGCTCACACGCTCAGGGACATTTTTATCTTCTTAAAACTGACATGCACAGGGTTCACACAGGGGTCAACAAAATGGCTGACTTCCCCCTCCAAAAAAAAGAGGGTTCAAGCACATAAATGTTGATTTGATGCCACTTGGAATTTAGTTTGTCTTTCGATAATGCTGTAATGGACCATAATAAAAAGGGGGGGAAGGGAGGAAGAAAAACGACGATCAGTTACCCCCATCGTTCTGCTGCTTTAAATATGAATGGAAGGGAACGGCAAGGCCAGCGTTAAACGATTACTTGAGGGGACGCAATATCTGTTGTTGTTTTGAATGGACACCGGTAAAGCACTGGCCCATTTTGTGAGATTGCATGAGCATCAAAGTGATCCAGAAATGGAAGCTTCTTATACTGGAGGGATTCCCTCTCGGTTTCTTCGCACACCATTACCCCTGAGAGTTCAATCCTCTCTCGTTTGACATTTATAGTGGCATTTATGGCGACACGAAAAGAAAGAAAGAAAAGAAAGAAAGAAAAAAGAGACAGAAAGCTTTAGTGTGTTGGTCTCGTAGTTAACATCTTAGCATGTTGATGATAATTAATGAAGCATGTTACACGTATATCCATGTCATGTTATGCATGTTATATCCTTGGTCTTTGTAGTCTTGTTATATCCATTCCGGTCATGTTCACACTTTCATGGATCGAACTCCACATTTAGTCTACATGTTTTGAAGGGCAAAATCGTAATTTCTGCGTCTCGACCAAGATCTCCGTTGAAGGATATTTAAGTCCCTATTAGAGCAGCGCTCATGCGGACATTTCAGAAATGGATAAATCAGTCGGTCTTACTACACAAGTCAGAGTCTATGGCCTTCATGAATTATAGATCTGCTATTTCTCTTTGGATCGCGGGATAAGTGGTTTCTGTTGCCTGGAGAAACTGCAATGGCCTGGAGAGCTTTAGGATGAGGATTACCTCAGAGACATACCCAGGCACATGCAAAGAATCTAGCTTCATACCCGTGGTTTCATACCGAACAACATGGATTTCCTCACAACATTTTTTTATTTCAACCATCAAATGCACAACAACCAGAAGGAAAAGAAGCCAAGTCAGTACAGAATATGCCAAAAACTAAAAAGGCAGGAATGTTTCTTAAAAATGTTGAACGATTTCTCTTGCACATGACCATTCACTCACTCACTCATCGTCTGTACCACTTTATCCTGTATACAGGGTCGCCGAGGACCTGGAGCCTATCCCAGGACACGAGGTGGGGTCCACCCTGAATGGAGTGCCAATCCACCACAGTGCACACACATACACACACACTCAGACATGCCTTCACACACTCCAGGCAATTCAGGAAAGCCAATTAATCTAATCTGCAGGTCTTTGGACTGTGGGAGGAAACCGGAGCACCCGGAGGAAATCCAGCAAGCACAGCGAGAACATGCAAACTTCGCACACACAGCCCTAGTGCGAGTGCTAACTCTTTTCTACTGGAGTTAAAACATCCTAGCTTTAACTTATGGATAAAGATCACATGATAGAAAAATAGCAGTTTAGAAAACAGGAATCGAATAAAATGCCTTAATAATAAAGCAACTCGGAGAATCAAGCTGACAAGAAATGAATGTGTAACCTTGAAAGCTATGCACTGTAGCTCAGAATCACTGCTTTAAAAAAAAAAGCATTTAAAGGATGAAGGGTCTCTATTTGGTAATGAGTTCTGAGCAGTGTAATAGGCAGAAAGAATCCAATGGGGCTTTTTATTCCCCTTGTATTTAATCACACCGAAGATCTCAAGTTCTAAATGGATGCTTAAAGCAGGTCAGATGCACATAACTGTTGGATTACTGGATGTAAAGTTAATTTTCTGAATTACTATCTGTCCCAGCAACCCAAAATAAGTGTTTCCATAAATTGCATGCAAACAACTGTATCTTTTGCATTAAGTAATTAGGGCTACACTAGTAAAAAAAAATATATATATATATACACTTATAACTTTAAAGGTAAGTGCCTTGACAAATACAGTAATACTTTATTCAAGTAAAATTGCTAATATTCATCTAAAATACAGTACCTTGCAAAGCTCTCGAGCCAACCAGCAATTCTTCATATTAAACTAAATGATGTAGATTAAATTAAAGAAATTGGAACAAATGTTTTACTGTGACAGGTTGCAAAGTGCCTGAAGATACAATTTAAAAATGGGTTGTTTATGTAACGACCTCGGCAGCGACCTCTCTCATCTGTTCCCAACCACTCAGCAATCAGCATCACCAGTATACTAATCACCGGCCTCATCGTCTGTCATCATCTGCACCTGTTTCTCGCTGGTTCATGCCAGGAGTTAGATGCTTTTTTATGTTTGAATGATTCATAGGACACTGTGTGGTTTAACAAACAAAAAACATTCCTCTGAAACTGCTCAGGTACAGGAACTGGACTGAAGAAAAATGACACCCAAGAACTGACCAAAGAATAAAAACCAAAAAAGTCCATCAAGGTGCCGGAAGAACTATTCCTCAAGACTACATTAAAAATACAAGAATGCTTCGGTTCCTTGGAAGCAAATTCAAGACTTCTGTTTATACCTGTAAATACAGATTCAGGTGCTTTAATGAACTTACGTATTCATTCATCTTATCTCATATACTGCTTATCCTGAACAGGGTTTGGAGGAGAGCATGAGGTGGGGTGTACCCTGAACAGGGTGCCGATTCCCACTACAGCAATTTGGGAATGGCAGTTAGCCTAGTCTGCATGTCTTTCGACTGTTGGAGGAAACCAGATTACCCAAAGGAAACCAACTAAGTATGGGAAGAGAACATGCACACAAACCCGTGGTGGGGATCAAACCCTCGACCCTGGAGGTGCGAGGCCATGATGCTAACCACTAAGCCCCTAACCGTGCCGCCTCAACTTACTGAACAAAACTCATAAAATGTCAAAGTTAAAGGTTTAAATAAAGCTGACATACAAAAGTGCAGAATATTAAACATACCTTAGCCAAAAACTAACAAAAAGACATAAACAACTAAATCAGGTTAAAACTGAATTAAGAGCCTTAAGTACACGTACATTTAAAACAAAAATCTTTGGTACTAGTCAAGTTAAATTTGCTTCAACATACTAGTGAAAATCACAAAGGAGGAAAAAAGATAGCACTACTAGTTACTGAGGATAAAGTGGTGTATTAACAACAAACTAACAACAGCTGTCTAAACTAAGCAGATGAATACAAAATAAAGAAACCACGAAATCTGAGCAAACACAAACTAAATCCCGCTATAAAATAAGACGACTTAACCGTTATCTATAAATGTTAATACCAATCGGTTCCAATGACTAAATATTACAAAATGTAGCTAGGACTTTTGTCCTTTTTACAATTGAGGGAGAATTTTAAAAGATGAAGAAGTTCCCTGCTTTTTGGTGTAAAACACAAATCCATGCAGCCAATAAAATGTGAATTGTAGAAATTTACAAACCCGTCATTCACATTTTTGTTGCTGTAATCACATCTGAAATTTTAAACTGGCTGAAACTGGGTTTCAAAAATATTTCGATTGTGGAGCAAGCAGTATGTTTGATTATTGATCTTAAGAATTAATGTGTGTAAGTAAAAATGCATTTAATCAACCTTGTACATTTTTTAAAATCATACCATCATTCATGGCAAACACCTTTTATATGTATATTTGAGGTTGAATATTTACACAAAACAAGAATTCCTCTGGCTTGGCTGATATCTAAAGAGATGTATTCATGCGCTTAAAGATTAATGCAGCTAATTTTATATGCAAACAGTGTAGGATGTTTGTATGACCTTATGTTAACAAATCACCCTTTAAGTATTAGTAGAAAATGACTCTATATTAGCAGTCAGACATTTTACATTGCCCACGCTCTGCAATGTCTCAATTCGGCTTCAAGAACTGTTATGAAAAATCCCACTGTATCCCACTTCAACCTGGACAAGACCTGTACCAAGTCGAGTGCACACACAAGGGAACGCCACCTTGGACCTTGTGTCCATAAGTCATTTTATTTTATAGCCAGAGTGTTTGTAAACATCAGCCTTACGTAACGATGCGCTGTGCAGAAGCAGGGAACAAAAACTGATTGAATAATGATCCCACTGAGCCGCTGACACCCAATCACCCGTACAAGAAAATACTTAGGCTTAGCTATGCGTGAATCCACCCGAGATGTAATGTGTTGCTTTAACAGGTTATTAACGTCCCAGTGTTTGGCAGGATGAAGTCTGATGGGTCAGAACACGCGCTGGAACAAAACCAGCATGGGAATTGGGGTCGCATATAAATACAACACAGCATTGCTTATGGATCATCAACGGTGTTAAGCAGAGATTTGAAAAGTAATTAGCATATAGTGCATGTAGCCGAATCCAGTTTTATATTAATGCTCTTGTTCTAATCTATTATTATTTTTAAAGTAACAATCAATATACTTTCTGGGGATTTTCTCAAGGTTGCTCAGTAGCATCAAAAAAAATGAAACTGTTTCTAACTATATATAAGTAAAAGTGCAAATGTTGCTGTTAGTCTGCTCCTGTTAAGGGGTTGCGATTCAATCCGCACCAAAGTTTTACGTCAGATGCCTTTCCTGATGCAACCGTCCCATTTTGTCTGGGCTTGTGACCTGCACTGTAACCCGTGGCTGAGGTTTGGGCGTTCGGTGGGAATTGAAACCTTGCCTTTCACATAGCAGGTGAGAAACCTACCACTGAGCCACCAATGCTCAAATATAAACTGTCTTTGGGCTGCTCCCATCAAGGAGTCACCACTGCGGATCATCCAATCTGCTCACAACTTGGCACAGATTTTTACGCAGCCCTCCCATTTTTCAAGCCAAACTTGGGACCAGCACTGCATGGAGTGGCTGGGTAGTACGGGGTGTGACAACCCACTGACAGTGGTGCTTGAACCCAGATCCTCAGATCCCCAAATCAATAACCGAGAGCCTTAGCTGCCTTAGCTGCCACCACTCCAGAGAGAAGGTGTGGTTTGCACAACAAGGAACAAAACCTACGTGGAAAACAGTGTGTGGTAATTTGAAAAGAAAAAAAAAAATCAAAGGGAAATAATCTACTTTGGAGCTTGTTTGGAGCCTGTTCGTGGCAGATAGGAGAAGAAGCTAATGTAGTCTTCTACAACAGTCTACTGTCCTAGTCCATTTACCTCAAATTTCTGAGTCACATTGGTCCTCACTACATTGGCAAAGCATGGTTATGTGAATTACCATAGCCTTCCTGTCACCTACAACTAGCCAATGTGAAAATCCCCCGAGATCAGTTTCCGAAACCCAGCAAACGACATTATGACATTATATGGCTGTTGTCAAAACATGATGTTCACTTTATTGCATTGTGAATTCGCAAGCATGTAGATAAGTTTTTTTTTCTCTTAACCTTCCTCAATTTGTTGCTCCCATAACAACTAGCAGTACAAACAGAGATAATCAATGTTATATCAGTCTCTGTTGTTATAGTGTCTCACCACTGGAATCTCAATTTCTCTGATTGCATCGCTCGCACTAAAGGCTACAGTGCTGATGTCCAAGGATTGATGAGTGAGGAAGGAAAAAAAAAAACATTGTTTAAGCCATGTTATCTTAGTGGCTCTTACTAACTTTGTAAGTCCAGGAAAAACCTGTACTTTTAAACTATCATTTCTGGCACTGTTTTATTAATGAAATGCTAGAAAAACTCCAAAGGAATTATTGCTGTTTATTAATTACATGATACCACATACAGTTGTGGGAAGTACATACATTCATTATGACCTTAAATAGTATGGAAATATTGGGCTTTCAATTATTTCCTTGAACTGGGCTCATACTGGGACAGAATGAATATACAACACACATCTTTAATAGAATAAAACCCTAGGAATTTGATGCAAAAAAAATTGCAAGCTTGAATTGAAGCTTTCCCGTTACTATAAGCTTTTGGTAGAATTTTGGTTTGGTAGAATATTTGACCGTGCTTCAAGGCAGAAATTTTAGTGGTCAGTTAATTTTTTTAAGTATGGTCCAGAAATTCTCATTAATGTTGATGCTCCAGAATCTTACAGTAACTTTACTTAAGAACCAGCTGTGATGTGTGTTTGGAGTCCTTGCCCTGTTTGTGTCCAAGCTTCAACCATCTAGTTCACGATCTGGACTGAGCTCTTTGGACTTCCCCATTGTACTGTATGTTGGTGTTCTACACATCTAATGAGTGCTGTTACGCAAACGTTTTTTTTTTGTTTTTTTTATTATTTCGGCACTAAGAAGTTACCAGCTGTTACCATCTTAATGACTAACAAGAAGTTGAGAAAAGCCTCAGGCTCAGAAATCACCAATGAACAGCACCTTGGATTAGAGCTATTACTGTATGAAGGCTTTACAGATCATGAGTAGTAGATACAGTACATCTCAACATCAACTGTTCAAAGAGGAATTATTGAATATTTTGGATGCCTTCAGCATTGTTTTACAGTGGAGAAAGAAATAAAGTTGAATGAATGATGAAAGAAATCAAATCGGGCGGTACTGTATGTATGTGTATACTGTATTAGCACCTCGATGGTCTGGGTTCAATTCCTGCCTTGGGTCTGTGTGCATGAATTCTGCAGATTCTTTCCATGCTTGGTGCGTTTCTTCCAGATGCTCCTGTTTCCTCAAACATTCCTCAAGGATTGTAGATTAGATTAATTGCCTCTCCCAAATTGTCCAGAGTGTTTGCGTGTGCCCTGCAACGGATTGGCCCGCGCCTCATGCTCTAAGTCTCCTGGGATAGGCTCCAGGCCCCCTGTGGTATATACCAAGATACAGTGATATATATATACAGCTCTGGAATAAATAAGAGACCACTGCAAAATAATCAGTTTTTTTCTTTCAGGTGCATGCATTGGAGAGATGATTCATTTTTTGTGAACTGCTGATTAATATTTCTCCTAAATTCAAAATATAACTATTGTTATTTAGAGTGTATATTTAAAGCAAATGACATCACAACATGTCAAAATAACCCAAAATCACGCTGTTTTCGCAGAGCTTTAATAAAAAAAAACAATTTTGCTAAAAACAAAAATAATGCAATTTGTAAACAAATTGTGTTAATGCTTTGGCTAAATAACATTAGGAAATCAGTATCTGGTGGAATAATAACCCTGATTTGCAATTACAGCTTTTATGCGCTTTGGCATGCACGCTCTCCACCAGTTTTTTCACATTGTTGTGTGACTTTATATCACTCTTTCTGCAAAAAAGCAAACAGCTCAGCTTTGCTTGATGGTTTGTGACTCTCCACCTTCCTCTTGATGACATTCCAGATGTTTTCTGGAGTAAATTGCAGCGCTCCCTTATTTTTTTTTCCTTATTTTTATATATATTCAGCTGATGCTCACCTACAAAGCCAAATACGCCCAGGAAATAAACCCAGCACTCACTTATTTCTCAGCTCTAGCACCGCTCAACCATCTCTCAAAGATCGAAGAAGACGTGCATCTAGATTGTTTTCTGTTCTGGCACCTAAGTGGTGGAATGAACTTCCTCTAGATGTCCGCAATCTATAAACAACATAATCAAATCAAGAAATTACTAAGATAAAAAGAGTACATATATATATAAAAATCTAAGAATTTACATCTATATAAATCTAGAATGAGAATAAAATGGATATGTGCAAAATATCACTGAATGAGGATGAATGTTAGTAGATAGACTACGGAGAAATTGAGATGTGCAATGAGTTATAGCCATTGAAAGTGACAGCAGTGCCAAAGTGAATGGTGCAAGACTGAGGTAATGTACGGCAATGCTAAAAGGGTACATGATGATAGATAGATAGATAAATATGACTGTGAACAGTGAGTATGTTATGAGGGAGAGCAACATGTTAACCGAGGGAGTACATTTTCCATTGGGAAAATTTAAAATAAATTAAACCCTGTTCTCCAAATACTTGGAGTTTTCTTCTATTAAAGATGTGTGTTCTACAATCATTCTGCCAGTTTAAAAAAAAAATCATTGCAAGAAAAATATTACATATATATTGACTGTATGTAAACGTCTGAGTGAGCTTTACACCAGTTACTTCGAAGGTTGCATTTCTACAATATGTTTAGTAATAGACAGGAATGAATAAATAATACTCCATTTAGATCAACAGATGTTGTAGGTACAGAAGATTTTCCAAAGGATAGGTTAAGATCAGCTTGAGATTAGATGTTGTTTCCTAAAGTGCATTCTAATCTCTGGATTCATCGCAGGTGGGAGAAGTGGCATTGAAACACAGTAACGTAAATGTCAGTTGCTATTTTAGTATATTTTATTTCTTACCAGCCAAGGACCCATTTCTTACACCAGTAGCAAACCTGGTGTTTTTTCACATCTTCTCTCACACAAACACACACACACACACACACACGTCTCTGACTCCCAACACCGAGGAGCGGCAATTCATTTCTTGCCCGAGCAAACTGCTCAGTGATTCAAAAGGGCAAAGCGCTTGCAGCAAATGGAAAGGCGAACGATGTCCCTGCAAAAAATTCACACAGACATGTGCTTGCTTGCTGCTTCTCTCTCATACGCACACACTCCCACACACACACACACACACACTCCTACTTGTCTTGTTGTTTTGTGATGAACAGTGCAAAACGTGCACGGCACATCTTAAATGTGATCTTTTTTTTTTAAATGCAATTATGCTCAAGTAAATATTGCACAAATGCTTCCGTAATTGTTGCTCAAATGTTATTGTCATTTCATGCAACTGCTTTCTCTTGCTGCGTTCTGCTGGAACTGAGACAACATGGGTTTCTGGGAAAACCTCAGGATTTAAAGAGGGTGGCGCTGTGGCATGATGGTTAGAACTTTGGTTGAGGGTTTGATTTCAGCCTCGGGTACAGTACGTGTGCATGTTCTCCTCGTGCTTGGTAGGTTTCCTCCCACAGTTCAAAAACATGCAGAGTAGGCTAACTAGTGTTTCCAAATTTGTGTGTGTGTGCTTGTGCCCTGCGATGGATTAACACCAAAGTGTCCAAGGTGTACCCCTGTCTTGTGCCCCTAGTTTCCTGGCATAGGACACAGGAATCCGGGGACTCTTTATAGGATAAGAATATTTAAAAAATTGAGCATGAACAAGTTTAAAGACTTTTATTTCCATACATTCTGATGCAAAGAATGTGTTGAACGTAAAAACATTTTAGAATATCCTCTACACTAATCACAGTGACATTATCTGTATAATTATGTCATATTGTACATATTCATATAAGTATTCTATGCAAACCAAAAGGCGGTGTGTTCTAATCCAGAACGTTCGCTCATGTGACACTTCTGGTATATCTGTTAAGAGTAGTGTTCATTTGGTCAGGTGTTTCAATTTTAGTCTTAATCCTAGGATAAATCTCATCATGATATTTTTATTTAGTCTAGCTTTAGTCGACTAAAAGTATGGGCATTTTAGTCTAGTTTTAGTCAGAGGAACTCTCAAGGATTTTAGTCTAGTTTTAGTCAATGAAAATTTAACATTTTCGCAATAATATGATGATCTAGTGTAGCCAAAACGCTTTTTTTGTTTTGTTTTTTACAAAATAATTATCTTAACATTTTATCTTTTTATATGATGTTTTCATCTAATTATATTTATTTTACCCCTCACAACAACTGCTGCATCTGCTGTCGAATACT
>QMIH01000205.1:292076-317785 GCA_003987875.1 Clarias batrachus
TATATATATATATATATATGTTGTTGTTTTTTACTACAAAACAATAGGAGCTGTTTGGACAGTATTTTGAAACTACTTTATTTATTTTTTTTAATAGATTTACACATTTGGACTGTTGTAAGGAGAGCTATGAAATAAATAAAAAAATACCTCACGTATATAATCATAACAATAAGTCTGTAAAACTGGGTGATTATTATGGTATGCCTCTTCAGGTTTGTAGTAATTTCTCCAGTTTCCCCTCCGATATTACGACACAACGGATTTTTTTCCCCTCCGGTTCAATGTGAAGAAAATGGGCGCGAATATCGTTGGCCCGAGTAATACTGCTTCGAGTTCAAGATGACTAAGCATCTTGTAGCATCGCGTCACTCCGCGCGCAAAGTACTTCTGATATGCCGCGCGCCGTTTCCCGGGAAACACTGCTGCTCGCGGTACTTGAGGTAGGGAAGTAGGAAGTGTCGACACAAGGCCTTTCTTCTTGACCATTGCTACTTTCCGGCGTTTCACACCAGTTCACGCTTTTGACTTCCCTTTCTTCTAAAGACTGATACACTGGCAGTGGTAGCTGATACACCACTACATGTCTTGACCACATGCTCGGTGGTTACACATTGGACTACTGATGAGAAGGTTAAAGGTTCAAACCACAACAGCACCGAGCTGTATAATGCAACCAAATGCAAGTTGCCCTGGATAAGAGTGTCTGCCAAGCACTGTGAATATAGATTGAACAGGGGACCATTTTACCGCATGTAGTAGAGAGAGAAGCACATCAACAAGTCTCACACTCCATTATTACCTGTGCCAGCTTGAGCTGCTCCACCAAATGAAAAATGGAGAGGAAACAGCCCTGGTTGATTGGACTTGGACAGCTGTGGTGTTATGGGGCAGGACAGAGGTTGGGTTGGGTTGGATATTCTATTTGTGGTCAGTATGAAAGAGGGGTTGGAACGAATAAGCGGAGGATAAAAAAAAGTGGTTTGCATGTATATTTTGAGTTCTGTTATGCATGTGATTAAATTTTTTTTTTTTTTAAAAAACAGAAAATGAAAATAAATGTACAGCTCTGACATTTATCAAACCTGCTTCCTGTGCCTTCCAAGTCATCCAGGGTAAAACATTACATATGAATCAGCTGATGTTAAATGCCTCTTTTAGGCTTTGCCTTTTACTCTAAACAAAACAGAATTAAAGTGCAAAATTCTGCATACTAAAGTGATTAAAGTGATAAAGTGCTTTTTTCACTTTAGTTACACTGTAATATATGTGAGGGGTTTTCTTTATTTTTAAACTTTATGAGAAACACTTTGCATGCAAGGAACTGATGAAGCTCTGTATAAAAAGTGGTCTTTTTTTTTACTGTCTAAGACTATTTCTTAAATCAATGGTATATTGGGTACTTAATTCTATACTGGACAAATAAGTTAATTGAACTTACAGAGAAAAGCACTAGAAACTTAGAATAAAGCTTGACATTGATGTATTTTTGGCCAGCAAAAACTTACTGTAGAATCTTTTTCTTGACAATTAACATACATGTACTGCATTAATGATAATTAAGTGTTTAGTAGTTACCTGATAATGTAACACCAAATAAAATTAATAAAATTAATATTTAAATTAAGACAATAACTTTAATAAAATGCTTATTTAATAAAATGCATGCTTAATAAAATCCTCATTAGGAGAGTTTTAATGTTAATGCATGTATGAAGTGCACAGAAATGTAAAAAATTTTGAAATAAGCAATGTTAAAATCCTTCATCCGTAAAAGATTTTCCTCTAGAAATCATAACCAACAATTTGTACAACATGAGGCTTAAGCTACGTAAAAAGTAGAGTTAGACTTACAATAAATATAGTACTGTGGAACACAAAGTACTAAGTCGGTTTCACATGGCTATGCTTAGCTAACTGCATGTTATATCCTATCCACATAGTCATTGGCCAAGTTCACAATATGTTTAATCGCGGTAAGGATCAGAGTATCCATGTCCTTCTTGTTCTCGAGTACGTTGCTGTAGTTCTGTACAGGAAAGATGCAGTTCAGTGGAACTCCCAGTCTATTATGGCACTCATGAATCTAAAGAGACGTAAACATGCTCCTCTTATCATAAGACAACAACACGTATTAACTTATTATTTATAGTCAAAAACTTATTGAAGAATCTTAAGGAAAGTTTCTGCAGCAGCAAGAGCAGAATGTGAGGTAAATCATAGGTCGTTCTAAAATGTTAAAGGTTTGATATTAACAGAGATTCAATAATCCTGATAGCAACTGGACATGTTCATCCTATTTAGTTGATGATGCAGTTTGATTCATTATGATTCATTAATATACATGTTGAAATTGGAAAATTCTGTAGGTATGAAATTAATTATACATTCATGGACATAATATTGTAGGAGAATAGTTTTATTTAGATTTTATGGTGGTAACAGTAACTATCACATTTAATTTAATCATGATGTTTGTGACAGAATGTAACAGCACTTACAGTACATTTGTCCCAGCGACTTTCACAAGATAATATTTTTATCCTCACCTTCTCGTTGATCTTAATGCTTCTGTCGATCTTTGTCAGGTCACCAGATACCATTGGACATGCTCTATCCACCATAGACATGACGACAACTTGAGGAATTCCTGTGGCACAACACAAAAGTCAGTCATATGTAATTTTTTTTTAAGGTATTAATTGTGTCCTAATTTTATACTATACAACTATATCGTTAACGTGAATAGTTGCAGTGCAGTGAATATTTTTTTTCTTCCTGTTTTTCTTTTTCTTTTTTTTTTCTTTTTTAAAGCTAACCCAAGTAAATATAAAATACATTTTTTTTAAATGGTGATTTCATTCATTAAGAGAAAAAAGCTATCCTACCCTACCTGGCCCTATGCGAAATAGTAATTGCCACCCTTGCTAAATCATGAAGGAACTTCATGGTAAATCATGAAGTAATCAAGAGAATGGGGACAAAAATGGCATCCATTGGAAAGTTCCAAGGTGAAAGACACTGCTGACTAACAAGAACACAAGGCTTGTCTCACATTTGCCAAAAAACATCTTGAGTTTATCATTATATATTCTGTGCATTAATGAGACAAAAGTTGAAGTTTTTAGAAGGTGTGAAATGAGTCAAAGATGGTTGGTAGTGTGATAGTCTAGGGCTGCTTTGCAGCATCACGAACAGGATGACTTGACCATAAATTCTGTGCTCTACCAGAAAATGCTAAAGGAGAATGTCCAGCCATCAGTTCATGACCTCCAGCTCAAGCGCACTTGGGTTTAGCAGCAGGACAATGATCCGAAACACACCAGCGAGTCCACCTCTGGATGGCTCAAAAAACTAAATTAAGGTTTAATTTTGTCCTAGTCAAATTCTGCAATTAAATCTGATTGAGACGAAAACAATTCTGCATAGAAGAGTGGGCCAAAATTCCTCCACAGCGATGTGAAAAGCTCATTGCCAGTTATCTCAAAAGCTTGATTGCACTTGTTGCCACCAAGGGTAACATAACCAGTTTTTAGGTTTCGGGGCAATTACTTTTTCTCAAAGGGCTAGGTAAGTTTGGACAAACTTTTTTTTATCCGTAATAAATTATTTTGAATTTGAATCAAGTCATTAAAGAGGATTTTTTTATTTTGCCAGTACTATACACACTATTAACAGATATACATTTTAGTTATTCCTTTAAAAAAAGTTTGCCATTTAAAAAGTTAGATAGTTGGAAAACGTCTTGAAGACTCACCCAGGTCTCGTGCTTTTTCTCGAATGGTTCTCATTTTAGCAATGATATTGTCTGACATTAAAGTTATTTTGTCTCCTGGTAGAACATGCACCAGACAGTGAACTTTTTCATCTAGACTTGGATTGTGCACATATTCATTGCATTCCGAAGTCAGCTTGTTCTCTGGATCAAACTGAAAATGAAGGGGAGAAAAGGAGTAATCAAAACTGCTAAATAATAATGAAAAAAAAAACTATAATAATAATAATAAATTATGAGAATTTTGAACACTTTAAACTGAATTTACTGTTTTCTGCACCAAAACAGCTCAAAGTTCTGTACATTTCATCTTTCTCTCGAGTTGGATGCTGTATTTTACACATAGCACACTTCCTATTTGTAACCGTTATCTAATCATTCTGAATCATGTCTAAATATTGTCACATCCCAAGTATAGCTCCACAGTCTATGCATTTTTCGCATTCCTCATGGTACTATTGAACCAACTTACCTTATAGCCTTCTGGCACATGACCTTGCATGGCACTGATGATGTCACTTATTTGCACTCCCTTTGGAGCTACTTCTTCTTTCATACCCTTCTCACTATGCTGCAATGTCTTTGAATCTTCTTCCAGGCCCATGATGTCATTGAACACAAATGGAAAGAGATCACATTCGCCTTTCTTTACCTTGTACGTTGTGTACTAGAAATGAAACAAACAAACAAAAAAAGTTATTGAAAAAAAACTGTTTGGCGTTGGGATGGAGCTTTTCAGTCGACTTCTGTCCTAGACATGTGTAATATAATAATTATCCCAAAACAATCTTGAGTATTGTTCTGATTACATACTCTCAAGTGCTTAATCTTATTCAAGGACATACAAACCTAGGAGACATTTTGAGTTACTAAATCGTTTTTAACACATTCAGTACTGTTCAGTTTCTCTGAAGTTTCCTCCTTATGTCGTCTCAGGAAATTTCCCTCACCACCGTCGGATTGTTCATTAGGGATGTAAATCAGCGTCTGTATTCTTGTAAGGCTGCTTTGTTAAAACATCTATTGTGAAAAGTGCTATCAAATAAAGCTATTTAATTGAAATTGATTTTTAATTCATCTTACCTTCATAGTGAAACTGGTTCCTCCATATGCATCTACTGCAGCATCGCACACTTGGCGGGATAGAATTGCCGTGTTAACAGAGTTGATAAAGCTCGACTTCCCAGTGCCTACTGGTCCAATCAGCAAAATTCTGAGATGTTTCACCTTTGAGTTTGGCTTAAAGTGCATCAGGAACCATTTCATTTTCTCTTCATTTAAGTCACTAATTAAAAGGGTAAACATTATGCAAGCAAAATATTATGCTTTGTTTTTAAAACAGAATGTAAAATTTATATAATATAAATCATTGAAAAATATAATAATAATCATCATCATCATCACTAGGTACACTAAGTGATTTACTCCTTGTTTTTTTGTGTTTGTTTTTTTAAATAATTTTACATGTTTTAATACTAATTTTTTTGTATTCTAATAGGCAAAACAGTTTTTGTATATACTGTACTGTATATACTACATGTACTTGTGAGATTGTTTCAATAGTAATACATTTACCTCCAGTCCATAATTCTCCATGGATTTTCTAAGGCTTGAAAGAGAAAAGGTTAGCATTATTTTTTTGTTTGTTTGTTTGAGTGTACTGCCTCATGATTATTTCTATGGAAATTATTCATTAAACAGGCAAACATGTTAAGAGATACTCATAAATCATTACATGTTTTTTGAGGTAATTACATAATATATCATTTAAAAGCAATAGCAAAAGAGTAAAAAAATGCCTAATTCTTTAATTTTTTTAAGTAATGTCATTAAAAGCAAGTATTATCAAGCCTTAACTCACCTCCACATACTTAAGCCTAAATACCTGCTTATGCTTACAGTATTTATTGGCTCGGTGTTGTAACAGCTTTATACATGATTATGTGTTTAATGTTAATTAGATAATAGTAGATAATAGATGATAACTTTTGCTCGCCTTGCAAATGCAAAAGTCATACCTGGCATTAATTTTAAACAAGGGCTAACAGTACTAAACAGAACACTAAGATTAATCATCTCTCCAAGCACTATTAGTCCGATAATATGGAAGTACACATGGAACCAAAGCTAATCGTCCTAGAAGGGTGAACCTTGCACGATTTCACAATATGCTCTCAGACCAATGAAACGGAAAGTAAAGAGAGAAGCCAGCGGTCATGTGAAGTCACAGGAAGACCTGAAAAGCAGCAGCTCCAGCATTCCACATGTACAATACTTCAATTTACAAATAAGTATCATTGGCTTTTACTGTCAACAAAATAAAGTACTGGAGTAATCATTATATCAATATAATATGTAATACTATTTCATTGTGTATTAATAAGATGTTTAGCATTGATAGTTATTGATAGTTATACAAAATCAAGCAAAAGCTAGAATCAGTATATGGCCATGGTCAAAAGTTTTTAGAATGACAAAAATATAAAGTCTGCCCCTAATTTTTCAAGACCTCTGCAATTTGCCTTGGCATGCTATGAATCAACTTCTAAACAACATCTAAAATTTTGGTGCATGGCCAGGAAACTCCCAAGGCCGTAATCCCATTGAGAACATGTTTCCAATCCTCAAGAGACAGGTAATTATGGAAGAATGGGCTGCGCCATCAGTCAGGGTGTGGCCCAGAAGTTGACTGACGGCAACCAGGGTGAATTGCAGAAGTCTTCAAAAAGAAGCATCAACACTAAATATTGACTCTATATACTCGATGTAATTCTCAATAACCTTTGACACTTATGAAATGCATGTAATTATACTTAAGTATACCAGAGTAACATCTGCCACAAAGATCTAAAAACACTGAAGCAGCAGACTTTGTGAAAATGTACATTTCTGTCATTCTCAAAACTTTTGGCCAAAGCTGTAGATTCTAATAAATCATTTTTAAAAAACCTAGAAAACTTACTTTCTTTTGGAGCTGAGGAAAATACACCCATGTTTCTCGTATACTGTAAGTAGATACAATAGTGTAATTCTTAATAGAAGTTCTTTTCTTTTGTACTAGTTGTGGAATGTAAATGTTATATTGAATTGATGTGGGATTAAATTCATGTTATGAATATATGTGGACTAAACTTGTTTATACCACAGTGCAGATGAATTTTCAAAATTATTTTATGTTCTTGTTTTCATTCATTAGCACGTCTCTACTAGTGGTTTACACAAGGTTTCATATAGCAGACACTCCAATTCGAACAAATATGCAAAATTGTTGCTTTGATGGGTTTTTTTTTTTCTATGTAAAGATACGTATTTAGTATTTTTGGAAGAAAAATAAAAAAGCTGCAAAAGCAATAGTGGAACAGGGGTTAATGTGGTTTTATTTTGGGATATTTGACAACATTAAATGTACAGTAACTGTTAATGGAGAAAAGTGAGGTGTGACATTTTTTTATTTAATAAGAAAAAATGCTGTGGTATGAGAAGAATCAAACATTGAGATGTGTCGTTTCTAAGAATCTTCAAGTGTTTACAGTAAAATATTTAAATCATTCATTGTCTATACAGCTTAATCCTGTATGCACAGTCGCAGGAGGCCTGGACCGTATCACATGAGGTGGACAGGGCAGGGCGCGCACACACACACACACACACAATTTGGAAACGGCAATAACCACCAAAGGAAACACAATGAGCATGGGGAGAACATGAAAACTTCATGCACGCAGAACCGAGGAGGGAATCGAACCCAGAACCTGGAGATGCAAAGTGACAGTACTAACTACTACACCACCGTGCCAATCCATTTCTAAAACGCAGTTAATTTAACATGTTAATTATGTGATCCTTGTATTTAAGGTACACAGCCACAGAAGCACAAACAAAACAATTATTATTTTATTTTACATTTTTTCTTCCATGCACTCCACCACTTATTTTCAATCAGGCTACTAATTCAGTCATACAATAAATAAATAAAAAATTAAGTATAAACTAAAATAAATATCATACAGAGCTATGCAAAAAATTAAAAACATCTTAGTCTAAAGTTTTCATTTACTGTAAATCTGAAAGGAAGCACGGGAGCTGGAGCTGTCCATAACCACATCCCACAAAAATCACACTTCCTGTGCTAATCCTAGTCTAGTCGTTGCAAAATTCACTTCTCAATGGAGAACCCTTAGTGCATTTATATGCAGACTGTGACTTAAAAAAAAAAAAAAGAAAAAAAGGTCAAAGGGTGAGCTGCTTCTTGTCTGGTGGTTCCTGAAAACCCATGTATACTGTATAATGTCCCGGTTTGATTTGATTTAAACATCCTTCCTACATGCTCAGTGCTAAACCGTACATAGTGTATGTTAATAGATTTCATTTCATATTAACAAAATGAAAACATCCTTCTTTTATCGTGCCAATCCATTTCCATTCCAATTTAACTTATTACTTATGTGATTCTTGTATTTACACAGCCACAGAAGCACAAATAAAACAATTATTTTATTCTACATTTTTTCCTTCCCCTGTGATCATCCACTCCACTACTCATTTTCATTTATCTGGGGTAACAGTCAGTCACAAAACCTATACTTTTACTGAAGTATTATTTTCCTATAGGTTTTCACATCCCTAGTTAATATCTACAATATAATACAGTACAAATTCTTAGCATGTTAATAATAAAATATGATCATAACAAGTCTATGACAGCATGTGCTATAATTTTGCATAGAAATGTCTGACTTACCTTATTCAGAAATTTGAAGTTCACAGATTTTGTGACACGAGATTCACCCCAGGTCCTTAAAATCACAAAGCTACAGTAGAGGAAGTATTACTAACACAACAATTCTGTATGTTTACAGTCTAAAACCTTAAGCACAGAGATAACAAGAAAATGTTAATATTTTTAGACAAAAAAAAAAAAACAGTTTGGGATCTGATCATAACTATTGTGTCCATGAGCAGGAAGCTGGTTCGTGCAGTTTTATGGGTGCAGACGCACACCGTGGTTTAGTTTCATTTTCATTTTTTGGTATCCAGCACCAGAATGTTAGCAGCAGATCATTTATATCCAGTAAGTAGGACTGAGGTAGGACCTCACTGGATAAGACTTGGTTGACCAGCACAGACGCGCGATCAGATTGAGATCTCGTGAATTTGGAGGCCAAGAACAATCTGAACTGTTTGTCATGTTCCTCAAATCATTCCTGAAAAAATTCCTGGAGATAATTTTGATGGTGAATAGAGGTTATACAGTAACAGTTTATTAAATCAAAAACTTTCATAATATTTGTTCACATATGAGTTGGTGACTCACACTGTACAATCATTAACCTAAAGTCCACTTTCATTTTTACTTTCAGTCAATTTTAAAACCAAATCATCTAAACTAATAGTAGACTTTAATGTCATACCATAAGTTTCTATAAATTGCACTTTAAAAGAAAAGGTCTTTAAATTTCTTTGCTCGAGGGAACTAATTCAGTCGTACAATAAAAAAAAAAAAAAAAAAACATTGTATTTTCATTGCACTTATACCAGACTGTCACTGGTGCTTGGATTATGTCAAGGTAGAAAGTTTTTGAAATGTCAGAAAATTTTGAACGCTGGCCTCACAGGAACTCCTTTAATGGGCCAAACATGTGGACATCAGGGTCCTGTAATGTGCAGGCGGTGTTGGAGAATAATTTTGTGTACAGTTCCTACAGACGGATTTGACTCTTCCACAAGTCGGCAAAAAGTTATCCATTGATTTTCAAAGATCAGACGTTCCGCTCGCTAAAATGTTCCCAGCAGTGGGCTCTGAGCCACATCAGTCGGGATCATTCAACAGATATACGACCTTCTTTAAAACGTTTGCACCAATTAAACATTTTACTGCAAATAAGAGTCTCGTCACCGTACTGTGCTTTAAGTCTTCTGGCAATTTCAAAAACTTTTACGCCTTTATTCAACAAGAATTTTATTCCAAGTCCCGGTTCGAGTTGATTTAAACATCCTTCCTACATGCTCAGTGCTAAACCGTACATAGTGTATGTTAATAGATTTCATTTCATATTAACAAAATGAAAACATCCTTCTTTTATCGTGCCAATCCATTTCCATTCTAATTTAACGTATTATGTGATTCTTGTATTTACACAGCCACAAAAGCACAAATAAAACAATTATTATTTTATTCTACATTTTTTCCTTGCCCTGTGATCATCCACTCCACTACTCATGATCATTTATCTGGGGTAACAGTCAGTCACAAAACCTATACTTTTACTGAAGTATTATTTTCCTATAGGTTTTCACATCCCTAGTTAATATCTACAGTATAATACAGTACAAAGTCTTAGCATGTTAATAATAAAATATGATCATAACGAGCTTATGACAGCATGTGCTATGATTCTGTATAGAAATGTCTGACTTACCTTATTCAGAAATTTGAAGTTCACAGGTTTTGTGACACAAGACTCACCCCAGGTCCTTAAAACCACAAAGCTACAGTAGAGGAAGTATTACTAACACAACAATTTGCTCTGTATATTTAAAATCTTAAACCTTATGCATGGACCTAACATTAAAATATTAATATTTTTAGACTGATAAAAAACAACAACAACAACAAAAAAAAAAAAAACAGTTCAGCATTTGATCATAACAGTTGTGTCAATGAGCAGGAAGCTGGTCTGTGTGCAGTTTTAGGTGTCAGATGCACACCGTGGTTTAGTTTCAATTTCATTTAGTAGAAATGCTGAATTTACTATAATCTGAGGAAAGCACTGGAGCAAAACATGCTGAGAAACCCGCGCAGTGGCCCCCATAAGCATTTAGATAAGAAGCATAAGCATTTTTAAGAAAGATAAAAGTACAGTAAGATACCTTAAGCTCATTTTTCAAGTAACACATTTCTAATAACAATAAATAAATAAATACAATAAAATTAATAATAATATTACTCATCTTTTTAATAATAAAAATAGGTTATAAATTTAATAATATTTAAATAATATTTAAAGTGATGAACTACACCCAGTATACATCCACTTAAAAATAAACAAAATAATTTAAATAAAAAGAATAATTAAAGTCTAAAAAGACACAACTAAGCTCTGAGAAATGTTTGTTCTTTTTGAACAATGATGGTAAGTCTGTTGAACTTGCAAAAATGAACGACTGGTGAATAAAACCAGAAAAGATGCAAAAACAAACTCAGGAAGAATAAGACTGGTTACAGCAGGAGAGTAATGCAGTGGAAATCATTCATCAGCCTTGAGAAGAAGCAAGCTCAAGTAACATTTTGAAAAAAAAAACAAAGACAGCAGCATCTGGAGTCTATTTTCTTTTATTATTTGAATTTAACTTGGATGGATCGGATGGAAAAGGGTGTCTCTTGGTATTACACATGCAGGTATTCAGGAACAACTCACCAAAGCACCTGGACTCCACAAGATCTCTGTAAATGTGCTGTGGTATCCGGCACCAAGATGTTAGCAGCAAATGATTTAAATCCAGTAAGTTGCAAGACAGGACCTCATTGGATAAGACTTGGTTGTCCAGCACATCCCGCACAGTTACTCGATCGGATTGAGATCTCGAGAATTTGGAGGCCAAGTGAACAATCTGTACTGTTTGTCATGTTCCTCAAACCATTGCTGAAAAAAATTCCTGGAGGTGCGTTTGATGGTGAATAGAAGTTATACGGTAAGAGTTTATTAGTCAAAGACTTTCATAATATTTGTTCATATATTAATTAGAGGTTCATACTGTACAATCATTACCCTAAAGTCCACTTTCATTTTTACTTCCAGTCAATTTTAAAACCAAATCATCTAAACTAATAGTGGACTTTAATGTCATACCGTAAGTTTCTATAAATTACACTTAAAAAACAGTCTTTAAATTTTTCTGCTCGAGGCTACGAATTCAGTTGTACCATAAAAAAAATCAAGTCCATACTAATTTAGATATCATACAGAGCTATGCAAAAGAATAAAAAACATCTAAAATTGAGCAGAGGAGAAGGTGCACATGCACGTGCACTTTAGTTGCTGGTGCTGAGCTTCACATTCAGTTGACTTTCAGTTTTCATTTACTGTAAATCGCAGCATGGGAGCTTGAGCTGTCCATAACCACATCCCACAAAAATCACACTTCCTGTGCTAATCCTAGTCCAGTCGTTTGCAAAAGTCACTTCCCGAATGGAGAAAGTGCATTTATATGCAGACTGACTTAAAAAAAAAAAAGGGTCAAAGGGTGAGCTGCTTCTTGTCTGGTGGTTCCAGAAAACCCATGTATACTGTATACTGTATATGCACAATCCAGTTTCTCCATTAACAGGTTTGACCTTGCTGTTTAAACACTACTGGACACAATAATGCAGCACTTTTTTCTCCACTTTGTACTTTTTCTTTTTTTTTTCTTTTTTGTATTTTCCATTTCATTGTACACCTGTTTTTTTGTCTTTAGTTTGCTTTGATTTCTTCTGGCCAAAAAAAAGTTTTTTTCTGGCAAAATGTTTGATAACATTTTTAATAAATCTAGTTAACTGATGATAAATATGTACGAAGAGTGTTCAAGACAAACCGCATTTTTGATTGCACAGAATAACAGAATACAATCAAGAATTTCTAACAGGATACACTTAACTCCCTTTATTTCTCTATATAATCCCCTGCTACTCTAATGCACTTACACCAGACTTTCAATTGTGCTTGGATTCCATCAAGGTAGAAACTTTTTAAAATGTCAGAACATTTTGAACGCTGGCCTCACAGGGCCCCACATGTGGACATCAGGGTCCTGTAATGTGCAGGGGGTGTTGGGGAATAATTTTGTGTACAGTTTCTACAGACGGATTTGACTCTTCTTTTCAAAGATCAGACGTTCCACTTGCTAAAATGTTCACAGCAGTGGGCTCTGAGCCACATCAACAGATATACGACCTTCTTTAAAACGCACCAATTAAATGTTTTACTGCGACTAAGAGTCTCGTCACCGTACTGTGCTTTAAGTCTTCTGGCAATTTCAAAAACTTTTACGCCTTCATTCACCAAGAATTTTATTCCAAGTCCCGGTTCGAGTTGATTTAAACATCCTTCCTACATGCTAAATGCTAAACTGTACATGTGTATGTTAATAGATTTCATTTCATATTAACAAAATTAAAATATCCTTCTTTTACCTTGACAGAAATCAGTGAGCTTAACACATCTTATCAGCCTCTTGTACTCTGAACACATCATCATTTACCAATGTCTCTCAGACGGAGGGAAGGGTGTCCATGGAGCCTGGAGCCTATTCAGGACTGGGTGTCAATCAATCACAGGGTAGACACACACTTTACAGGCAATTTGGGAACACCATTTAGACTAATCTGCATCTTTGCATCTTTACGTCTTTGAACTGTAGGCCGTAGGAAACGGTGAGAACGTGGAAACTCCACGCACACAGATCCGAGGCGGCAATCAAACCCTCGTCCCAGGAAGTGCGAAATCACACCACTGTTAAGGTACTGGTTTCAATCAACCTCAAGGCTGGTTTTTAAATATTTTTGCTGTGCACCTTGGGGCTTTAAGACCTTGATTTCAGGGTGGAACAAAGAGAGACAATGGGGAAAATAAAGCAAGGACACTGCAAGAAGAGAAATGTAAAAAACCCTTGCTTTTGAGAATTCATTTTAAGACCATGCGTACCTTGGCCTGTGAAAGGTAAAATAAAATAAATAAATAAATAAAGGGGATGGAAAAAAAACATACAATATGGCCTCAGTAATCCAACGGCATAAAAGTGATGATACTTTCATTTTTTTTTTTAAATCAATTCATGCCAAGCAACATTCCTCATAAAGTCCAAAAAATCTCATTTAAACACTATTGTTAAGGTTCTAACGATTTATTCCTACCTTGCCTGACCAATTCAGTTAAAATGTAATAAAACCGACCTAACAGTTTAAAGAAACAAGCACCAGGCAAGGAATAAAGCACTTAGAGGCATACTGTTAGAACCTAAAAAAAATAAATAAATGATCAAAGACGTGTTTTATTTCTCCTGCATCACAGCAATCTGCTGATGATTACAGTGTTTTATTTTTAATGAAGGTCATGATGTACTTCTTCTGATCCATTTATAGTGACATTTATAGTTGTAGAACAACAGGGACTAGTGTTCAGGCTTTTACCTCTGACTGTTACAAAGCGCCGAGGTTCACACCGACTCTCTCCGTAAATGTTAAACAAGCATCTCCTCAACAGCTACAGACGATACCACTGCCGGAGCTGCTGCTATACAACATCAGTGCACACTTGATCTGACCAATCGGATTTTAACAACCATGTGGTGCTACCGTGTGGTTCAGGAAGTTCTCCTCAATCTGCACACGTACATCGGCCCCCACGTTCGTCCCTGTTCCGGCACCACCAAACACCCCAGAGGAGGTTGGAGGCGGGCGAATTTAAAATGACCAGAGAGCGAGCCGGTCAGTTCTTCCTCCAGTTCCGCAAGCTCCACCCCTTGGACGGTGGAAAGTACCGCCTCCATGACTGACTGGTTCTCAGCACTGGAAAAGGTGCAGGTGGAATAAACTACGATCCCTCCGGGACGCACCGCTGACAAGGCTGAACTGAAGCAGACAAACACAAAACACACACACACACACACACACACACACACACACACACACACACACACACACGAGTCACACCCAGGGAGAGCAAGAAATCTGATAATAGCCATCTTGTTGCCTGAAAGGTCATCATTATTATCTTTAAGGTCAGCAAGCCACAGCCTCATATATAACTTCAGGTTTAATTCACTACACATATTTAGACTATATAAAAAAAACAGAGATGGTGTGAGGTAGCTGTGTGTGTCCTGGACTCTCCTGGTGGTAACATCATTAAAGAAGCAAGACAGGAGTGTAACACAAGCACGCAGTCGGTACCTGCTGACAGCAATGCACCAAATTGCACCCTAACGGTATGCAAGCCTGCTGAGAAACATCTGCCTTCATGCGCTCGTCACTCCTCACTCGACGCTTCGCTAGCCGATCGAAGCTGAATTATATTGAGATTTTCAAGGTTGGAATAAAAACGACTTCGATTAGTCACTTTGAACCGATTCCCTTTCTTCTAGAAACAGATTATTACCTCATTCCCAAAATGGCGGTCATGAACAAGCTCACAATAACTTCAACATGAAATAATTTCAACCTTCTCTCGGTTTACAACGTAACTATGAGTACATACTGTATGTAGCCTTATACATTCAAGAATTTTCAATGAAAAATCCTTTCAGTTATGTACAGGGATTCTTAAGGTATTACATGTATCATGACACCTAATAATTTTTTATTTATACTCTAGATGTTAGCTTTTGAAGCGGTGAAACGTTGCGATTCCTCATAATCCTATCTCTATTAATAAACTATTTACAGGTAGTCACCGACTTACGAACATTCGAGTTACGAATTCCCACAGATACGAACAGAATATTGTTTAGCTCATGTGTATTGTACAAAAAAAAATTGGCACTGCAGTGCCCCAGATACCAATATTTACAATTATGTACAATATTTTCAGTGTGTAACAAAATGTATAAAATCCGGTATATTGTACGTGTGAGTGTATGTGAGGGTGTGTGTGTGGAAGAAATGAGTCTGCCTCCGTGGTTTTCAATGAATCAGTCCAGTGATGTAAAGCTGTCATGATGGTGAATAACCATAATTTCATAAAATCCTCAACAAAACAGAGCTCACGGTCCAATACGGTGGAAAACAGCTCTGAGACAAAAAACACTGTTGCATTTGACCTTTGTAAGATTAATTTCCTTAGCCGAGGTTACGGTTTTTGGCCACATGGTAAAAGTGTGGGGGAACGGGGACAGATTTAGTCAAGTGGACTGGTATGCTTTACATTGTATATTCATGTCAAAGGCGTATAAGACTCACTTTGTCGGACTTAAGAACAAATCAATTCGAACTGAACTCTTTCGTAAGTCGGGGACTACCTGTACAAAACTGTACAGAATTTTTTTATGCCGAATCTCAATATTTATAAAATGATGTAGAATAAGCACCTGGGTATCATGCTAACATCGTATCTCTATTACATCGATACTACTTGTTTGTTTTGACAGATATTCTGAATCAACCTGAACTTGTAATTATGTATACATTATACATGTGCAATTTCCCTATGAAGAGTCAGATGACGAAAGTAACTGCTTCCTTGTAGACAGTTTGGCACAAGAGCGAGATCCAATTATTCCACATATGACAGAAAATCTACTTGGGATTGATTTTTTTTATCACATTTTTTTATATGAGGTTTTTCAGCTCTTCAACTTCTTTTCAATTTAATTTCCATTAATTATTAATAACACTCGGTTAGTGGTAGTGTCGAAACACCATAAGTACAATCTTGCACTTATTGTAAGTCTGATCTATGTCTTGACTTACATAATATGTTAAAATGAAAAAAGATTTTTATGAAATCTGTTATCCGCTGGGGGAGAAAAAAAGAAGCCTTCATAACATCTAATGTAGATTTCTGTCAGTTGTCAGTGAGTGTTTGTACATCCTCTGTACGCCACCCTTAGGTTGGAGTGTTCGTGTATTTTGTGCAGATCAGAGTTAAGACTTTTCTAAGACACTCACCAGATGAGCTCCTTTTGTAGCTGAGGTAGTTTAGCGCGCTCTCTCAGCCGCAGCTCCCCCTGCTGGGCTCCGGGGCTAAACAGCCAACTGCGGTCGTTGGAGCATGGGGCATCTACTAGCACCTGACACGAAGGACAGACACACAGAAACACACCAGGGAATGTGTGTGAATCTTAGCGAGAGGAAAATGAGGGGGAAAATATTCCACGCGTCTGATGGGAATAGCGACGGGAGTCGAGTGGCAGCACGCCGTGAAGGGAAACGGAGGATGTGAGCCTCTGCTACGCTAAAGCCCGCAAGGAAACTCACACACACACACACACACACACACAGCTCGAAATGACAAACACACACCACTCATGAGGGAGTTGAAAGAAAGCGAACATCTGAAATTAGCAGATGGAGGACACACCTGAGTTACAGCAGAGTTTGGCAATTTAAAAAAATAAAGCAGAGAAGATAACAAAACATAAATAAATAAATAAATAAATAAATAAACAAACAAAAAAGATGTGCTAAAAAATAGCATGTATAAATTTCTTAATTAGGCTTCAATATTTAAAACAGCATGACTGTTTTATTTACTTTCTTCTCTCTCTCTCGCTGTCTACTTGCTCCAGCTAAGCTTCTCTCAGAGATTAAGGTTTTCGCTCCTCATTAGAGTCGGCTCACTGTGAGAGTCTTGATGAACAGAGACTCGAGCGTCTGGCTGCATGCGCGCCAGCTTAATTCCCCCATAATTCCACTCCGTCACAATTCTATTGCCTACAGGGCTTTTGCACTAGAGAGCCACTCTCAAGGCAACATTCCCCAGAGTGCATGATGGTACAAAATAATGCTCCAGAGTGAGGAGGGGGAAAGAAAAAAAAGAGCGATGATGAAGCACATCACTGCAATGAAATCATAGTTCTGTTCAAATGAGTCAGGATGAAGTGGTGGAGTCGTCCTGAGAGAAATCTTACATGCAGGCTGGGGAAAAGTGACTGCTTCTGACAGGTGAGGGTAATTTTGCTTCACTTCCTGGCTTTTGTCAGAGTGACTGATGAAGATGGCCCGCCGTTTCCCTGTAGACGGATGACACATCACGCAAAATGCCAACGCTTCCACCTAGTGAATAAAGCGGTGCACTACACCATACTATATTATCGCTTTAGATCATTTCTATTATGTGTATTTTTTACTTGCCTTGTGCTTTAAAGATTACTTGTATAAATAATTTAAATACTTTAAAGCTTCTTGAATAAAACTGTATTATTAATATAGCTAAGCTACTTTTACAGAACAACAAACCAGACAAAACATAAATTAAAAAAAAACTTATATCAACTATACAAATATGTTTATTGTATTAACCAAATATATGCATAAATACAATAGAAATATAGATATAATACAATTATACAATAATTATTACTTAATGACTTATACACTTTTTGTACTTATGAACTTATTTGCGTAGTTATATACTCGAATTACTTTATTTGTGGTCTTTACCTACCTCAGTATGGGCGTTACTTACATTTCACAGTTTATTATACTTACTTAATTTACTAATGGATTTAAATTACTTTAATCAATTTATTAACTTATTTTACTTTATATTTACCTACTTTACTTTCATTGTAAATGAAGTTCATTTAATTAATTGCTACACAGTAACCTATTTTCCTGCCAAAATTTATGTTAATCACTAAAGTCAATATTACTTGCTTTAGTTATGGATGTTACTTACATTACATATAGACTTTATACTACTTTACTTTTATATAATATAACTTTCCATGTTACTTACATTTTTATTTATTGGCTTTTTATACTTTACTTATGGACTATTTCTTTATGAATTGCACTTTTACTTACATATTTACTTACTGAACTGGCTGAATTAATTATTGTACAGTACTTGTTTTTGTAATGAATTGACCTAATTTACATATGACTTTTACTTAAGTGCTCATTCATTCATTCGTTCACTTACTGATTGTCTTACTTACTAGCAGACTTTACATATTTGTCTACAGTACTTTCTTTACTTAAATATTTACTAAATCAACTGGCTGAAGTAATTTAAATGACTTAAGTTACCATCTTGCTTTAGTTATGTGTTTTCTTTACTTGCTTTTCGTCATGACCGTCATGTATTTATCTGCAGTACTTTATTTACTTGACTGGTTAAATTGATTTAAGTTACTTGTTTTGGTTATGGGTGTTACAGATATTACTGATGGCCTTTGTTATGTAATTTGCCTTTATATACTTTAGTATGTTACTGTACATGCTTAATTACTTGTGGGCTTTTCATACTTTACTTTTCAAGAGATTTTATTTACTATTTGTACACATAGCGACAGTATATGAGTGCATTGGATTTTAGTCAGTAAAAAAAAGATGTAATACAAAAAATAAATAGCAGAAGTATTTAAGCCGTCAGACTGTACACACAACATTATCTTGTACTATAATGTACTTTGGCATATTTTAAATGTGATCCCCACACATATTTACTTTAATTACATACTTAAGTTAAGTTCCTTACTTTACTTGCTTCAGTTATTAATTTTCTTACTTTACATATAACTTTTACTTAGTTATGGATTTGACATATTTCTATTATACATATTTACTTATTTGACTTGCCTTAGGTAAAAGGTTCCTGCTTATGTGCTTGTTAGGGATGTTAATGACATAAAATTAGTTTTAATTAGCTATTTATTTATTCGCATTAATTCAAATGATCTTTAAACTATAACAAAAACTGTAAAGACAAACCTGACCATTTTGTAAGTCAGTTCTATATCAGAACTTGCACATTATGTTAAAATAAAAAAAAGATTTTATGAAAGACTATTTACATACTTGACTTTAAATCCTTTAAGTTACTTCTCGCTTTATTACTGGAGTGTAGCAGTACATCTAGCAGTATAAACTTTCTTTAATCACATATTTACTAAATAACAGGCCAAATTTATTTCAATCGCAACTTGCTGACTGTACTTACTTTACATATAGATTTTACTTACTTACTTATAAATCTTTTCATATTTGTTTACACTCTTTAATAACATAATTACTTACTCAATTGATAACTTTTTATTTATTAAAAATAACTTAACTCACTTAAATTTTTTACTTTTACTTTATTACTTTGGGGATTCTACTACTCCAATAGAGTTTAAGAGACATCTAAACTAAATCGTCTAGGTTGTTTATACTAATATTTTTAATATACTAAAATTAAGACATGAACAACTGGTAATAAAAATACCATTGTCTGGTAACTATATATTTGTTACGTAGCAACCAGATAATTAGGATTTTTTTTAAAAATATCTAAATCTAACTGTAAAGTCTATAACTAAAATATGAGAGGAGTTGAAGGCAGCTGGTAGACAAATAGTGATCCCCACCACCGACATGTCGTTCAATAAACTAATAATAAAATCACGAGCGTTGCTTTATGATGTATATCCCATTAAGCCATTAGAGTAAAAGGCTGATTCAGCATGCTGTGTAAAGGCCCTTCACGCTGTATGACTGGCGTGTTTCTCCTGAAGGATGGTTGGCGATCTCCAGAGTGTCTCTGTGTGTGTGGAAACGTATATGTGTGTGTGTGTGTGTGTGTGTGTGTGTGTGTGTGTGTGTGTGTGTGTGTGTGTGCGCAGATTTCACCGACACTACTACTACTTCAAAATATCTGAGTCAGTGTGAGGAAAAACGCAGACATCAGGTAAATGTTTAATTGCTTTCAAACAAAAAAAAAGAAAAAGAAAAGAAAACCCTGGAGTGGTCAGGAGGAGCTGAGGAGCAAAAAAAAAAAAGCTTGGCCCTGAAGAGGGAAGGAAATGATTTTCTTAATATATAGGAGTAAAACAACTAAAGGTATGATACTCGCAACCAAATGCAATTTGAAAAACAGTAAAAATGTTCAATATTTATTTTCAGAAGTCCTTAAATGTCTTTTAATTTTTTTTAAATTCTGATGTATTAAGAGGTCAAAGTCATATAATTTACATATAAACTATAAATATTGTATCAACACCTGTGAAATATCCAAGATCAAACAATTGCAAAAGTTTAAGCTGTTAAGCAGACATGGGTCTCATACCTTGTCGAACATCTCAAGCTTCGTGAGCCCGATGTCCCTGCCGTCCTCATTGGTCACGGTGAGGGTGTCTCTGAGTGCGTGAGGGACGTACGACTCCAGAGTCTTCACCAGCCACGCGTACCTGCTCTTGTCCACTTCGTTACAATTCAGCAGCCCTGAGAGTCACATGATCATCATATAAGCACCAAAACCTGCAGTTAATAATGAAAAAATTCAACTTTGACTCAAGCCACAATTGACCTGGGTCTTGATGTTATTTCTAGAACAGCACACCTTGTCATAATTCATTAAGTAGTGTCGTACCTGGGTTTGCGGTTTGCAGTACAGCGAGGGCTTTCCCTCCAGGAGCGGAGCACAGATCCAGCACCCTCTCTCCGTCCTTCACGTCCAGAGCCAGCACGGGCAGCAGGGACGCGGCATTCATGAGGTAGTACTGCTTCAGCCAGCCCTCTCGGTGTCTCTGCGTGGGCAGACGCGCTGCATCTTTATGGACAAGACACTGGAGAGGCCGCGTGTTACGAGGATCGGGTTGAGAGAGAAGGCTGTAATAGCCAAGGGATTTTAAGACGGCCGTGACATCCAGGTGATCGCTGAAGCGATTCAGTAGGACGCCATACTGCCAACAGTGAGGATTCAGCAGGACTTCCCTAAATAATAATAGTAATAAAAATGTAGTTTAGTAGTCTAGTTTAGTAGTCATATAGTAGTCTAATTTGTGTGAGTTATTATCTTCTCTTCAAGCATTAGGTCTTCATGTCTCTTATATGTATGTGTGTGTTACTATTATTGCTCTGACCCTGGGAATGTCCTGTGAGTTCTCTCTCTTAATTCAGATTTTTCCCTTATCCTAAAGATCATTTTGTCATAGGTGATGAATTTATCCGTTTGCATGTGTCTCAGGACACCACGGTCCAGTCTCGGGACACCAACATTATGAGTTGGCTCTTTAATTGCGTCCCATGCTTTACTTTACTTTCTTTCTTTTTTAACAAAAAGCCAGCTTCTAAGGCTATATTCATGGTGAGAGTCAATTTTTGTTATTCAATATTAAAACTAGATATGAAGCTTCCAAAAAAATTATTTCACTGTGCTGTAAGGTGCACGTGTAGAATAATTACATTATTTTATTTTATTTTTTTCTTGGTAGTAAAAGTGCATTTGTGGCTTTTGAGTGTCCTATTCTGCATCTTGTATAAATGACTTGATCTCAACGATTATTCAAGGGAAATGTATGTTTTGTTTTAACATCAGGATTTAATTATTCATTTATTTTTGATTACTACATTTAACGTTGGTTTCAAATCCGTGTAAGGTAACAGAAAATTATGTTAAAATGATACGATTCTAAAAATTATAACTTAATTAAGATTTCCAGGACTGTTGGAAGATCTGTTTTTATATTTTCTAATGCTAGTTCTGATTGCTTAGAAGGTGTTCATGCATTTTCACTGACAGCAGCTACAAATCACTGCTTTGTACTAAAAAGGAAAAAGAGAGTCTGATAAAGGAATGAATGTTTAATGTAAGTGATAACTTGTTTCCCAGAGGCTCAACACAATTAAAGGTAATTATAAACAGAAAAAAAATGCAACCAATTAATAGGGATGAGAATCATGGGGGCGGGGATGGATCCGGACGATACTAGGTGTCAGTGTGATTTGTATTCAGTAATACTGCAAAGACGCGAGGCAGGAATCGAACGTGTCACTCATATCAATCGCACACTCCCACCATTTTTTAAAAATAATCCTACAGGTGGCACATTTGACACATTTACACATTTTCATCCCGTGTGGTAGGAGCGAATCATTTGCTAAGTTTTTTGTCTCATTTAATTTTAAGTTAAATTTTAAACTCTTGTATTTGAAGTTAGTGTTGTTTAAATGCTGTTGTTGTTTGTTTTCTAGTGAGAAAACTAGAGATGGGAGTAAAAATCGATTCAGTTATGAATCACAATTCTTTTGTTTGGCGATTCACTACTTCATAATTGACTTTTTTTTTTTTTAACTATTTTTACATTTATGATAGAGATGAAGTGGTCGATAGGGTGGTTTTTAGTTTGACTGGCCGTGACCAGTGATCAGCCTCATATATAAACATAGAGTGCAGAAACTTCCTAGTAGCGCAACAGACAGACGCATTTTTATGGTGGTACATTATAAATAAAATCACACGAGTGAATTAGTCTCAAACCCACTCATTACACACACTTACACCAGTCTGAATTAGTTAAAAATTGTTTGCGTTAAAAGCTTAATCGCACACTCGCTGTCAAGTTGAGTTTTGAGACTTCTGAGGCGGTAAAACGTCACCATTTCTTTATAATCCTACAGGTGGCGCACTCAGAAATATTTACACATTATCATCCTCTGTGGTAGGAGTGAATCATTTGCCAATTTTGTTTAGAATAATGGTGGATGACATATGTGCTGCTCAGTAAAAATGTTAAACTCTTGTATTTGAAGTTAGTTTGTTTTGTTTAAATGATGTGATTGGGTTTTAAGTGAGAAAAATCATGTTATAAGGGGGAAAAAATTGTTTTGTTTTGTGTGTGTATATATCTATAAAATCTTGATAATCATTTGGAATTGCAATGACATTATATTCAAACACATAGACTTAAATATGGACTTGGTCCCTGTTTTTGCAGCTATAACAGCTTTCACTATTCTTGGAAGGTGGTCCATAAGAGTTTGGAGTATTTCTGTGGGAATTCGTGCCCGTTTATTCTTAGCATTTATGAGCTCAGGCACTCATGTTGGACTGGAGAAGGCCTGGCTCGCAATCTCATTCCAGTTCATTCCAAATGTGCTACATGGGGTTGAGGTCAGGGTGACTTCATCAAAATTAATTTATAGTCCTTACTTTGTTATGTTGGAATAAAAAAGATCCCTCCACAAACCGTTGCCACAAAGTTGGCTGCATAGCATTGTCCAAGATGTCTTGCTATGCTGAAGCGTTAAGATTTAAGCATTTATCACTGGGGATAAGGGTCATGATTGATTGAAAAACATGAATTCAATAATTAAAAGGTTTGACCAAATTTTTTGTCCATATAGTGTGTATAAAAATGAAAAGTTCATGCACAATAATGGTTTGTTTGTTTGTGACAGTAAACCACCCTGGCTGTGTGCTCACCTTGCAGAAAGCCAGACTTCTCCCAGTTCGAGTGTGTACTGGTTGTTAAAATGTTCCAGTACTGACTCACACACCTTCCTCTCGGCTCTGCTCTTCCTCTTCTCCTCTTTAATCCGAAGCTTTAAAAATAAACGGTAAAAGAAAGATTGTCACCATGGCAACGCACGTGCATGAGCGGTTTATTATTTAAATAAATAAATCTCTCTCTTTTTCTTAACCGTTAAACATTTTTAAAGTGGAGCTGAAACCGGAACGAACCCCGGTGTGAAGTCCTCTCCTGACCCGGTCCGGCGTGAAGTTGACATGGACACTGTCCAAGCCTAAACTTCTCACAAAACCGCGTGTCAATACACTTATTTTTGACAAACATTTTAATGAAAACATTGACGGAGCATCATCGAGCGATAGTGAAACACCGGTCCGTCCGCTTAATGTGATCCCCAGAAACGCGGATCGGCACTATCCATTCCGTTTCAAAGGTGGAAGGGGGGGGGTGTAAACTTTCCGCTCCACACGATTTTTAATGCAAGAATTTAATATTTGACGATACCACTAAATCTGCTACGATACATTACGATAGATTTCAACAATTTGATATTTGATAATACTACTAGGGCAGCAGAGTGGCTTAATGGTTAGCACTGTCGCCTTGGACCCACAGGGTTCGGGTTCGATTTGCACCTCGGGGTCTGTGTACATGTGTTTGCATGTCTACCCTGGGATTGGTGGGTTTCCTGCAGGTACTCCTGTTTCCTCCCACAGTGCAAAGACATGTAGATTAGGCTAACTGGCATTCCCAAATTGATTGTAGTGTGTGTGTGTGTGTGTGTGTGTGTGTGTGTGCTCTGTGATGGATTGGCATCCGGTCCAGTTTGTACCATACATCATGCCCTGGGGTAGGTTCCAGGCCCCCACGACCATGTATGCATTATAGATGATGAGTAAGTGATGGAAGATACTAGTCATTAAATCTGGTCTACTACTGTACGAGGGAGTATCAAAAAGTTTCGAGATTCTCCCACCACAAATTTGGCCTCTTCTTTTTGCCGTACGTTCTCCCCAGACACATTAAAACCTGGCATTACATTACATTTAGGCATTTGGCAGACGCTCTTATCCAGAGCAGTGCATTGGGGCAAGAGGTTGAATAGATCATTGAATAGATTCTCACACTGGTTACTAGGTTATTAGCTATAAGTACCATCAGAGCAGAGAAGTGGGGTGGTGTATCATCAATTTGATATTTGATGGTACTACTAAATCTCCTGCAATACAAGTTGGTATCAAAAAGTTTTGAGATACGCCATATTTCCTCCCTCAGTAGAATTCACTATCGACGGCCACACCCCTGAGGACGGATTCTCGATGCACAATGTTGACAAAGACCGGGATGAAAAATGAGCTTGCACTCGGTCAAGCTGCCGACCTGCCTCGCCTTTTTCATTCATGTAGATGATGCGCTTTTCCACTCTAAAGATTGTTGCTTCATCTTAAGGTCGTACCCATACACCCAAGTTTCATCACTGGTAATGATCCTGTAAGGGGAAAATGATATATAAGTATATACTACATTATACTGTGCTCTACTGTATTGAATCATTTCAAACCAGATTTAGTCATGCACTTCAGTCTCCTTCTGAATTATTATTTGTTTAAAGACGTCTTGACCTACGACACTGTCTCTTGTTCCATTTAATCTTATTTTAATCACTTATTACTCATCATAAGGGAAAATTGCTGACATCCATGATCTCTTGGTTATTCGTGATATTTTTTGTTGGACGGGGCACTCTGTCTCTGTCCTCATGTGATAAGGATATTTGTTGTGTGCGAGGACGAGAATGGCGTCAAGAAGTCAGGAACATGTGTACTCTGTTCCTGTTTCTCCGGCTTTCTTTAGTTTTTCTTCGGCCTTCTCAGCTTTTTATTTTGGTAAACTGCATAGCAAACTCTCATAATATTTACTCATTTCTGTCCTTGATAATTCTCCTATCTTGTGCTTCGCCCGCACAGGAGGGTGTGTAACTACTATATATGTGTGTGTTTAA
>QMIH01000205.1:318389-345502 GCA_003987875.1 Clarias batrachus
GTTCTCTGCACATTCACAGATTTATGAGGGGCTCGGTGATCCAAATTGGGACTATCCCTATATGGGGTYTTGTTATCAAAAGTGGGTCGAAATGAAAAATTTCTGGGACAAATATAAAGGAACAAAGTCACAAAAGGGAGACCCAAAGGTCCCCAAGGTAACYCGGGAAACTAAGATGAAAGCGTGCGTGGCAGGCTTTTTGCCTCCGCCGTATAATCCGTATAAACATGAAGGTCAGGTCATCCACGGTCTATTGATGTGTTGTTTCTTCTGCTCCTGGGTCAGCAGTCTGGGGATCAACTTGGCAGCAACACGGTGTTTGTTCAAATCACACTTGAGAATTGCCTGGACTGTTCTGTATGACAAACCGACAATGGAATATGGAATGCCAGAAGCACTCATTTACTATCTGAGTCCTGAAATACACCCATGCCACCAGGGAAGAAAAACTCCATAGATGTCATTCAGTACGTTCAGATTGTTAGCTGACTTTATTTTATTGCCACATATCATTGCTGAACCTAGACCCGAGCAACTGAAACAACGCCAGATCATAACACCGTATCCAGAGGCTTGTACAGTGGCCACAATGCATGATGGGTTGCATGATATCTTCTTGCTCTTTCCTCCTTACCCTGATGCGTCCATCACTCTGGAATAGGGTCAATCTGACTCATCAGGACACATGACTTTTTTCCATTAATACAAAGTAAAATCTTTATGCTCCCTAGCAAATTCATATTTGACAATTCTACTTATTCTGCTCCAATATCATATGACACACTTTAGCGGCCTCAGACCAATACATGATGAATTTTTTTTTGGAATATTATGTAGATCTACTTTTCAACTGATGATGCAAATGATGTTGATTTTTCTGTATGTTCCTAAAACAATGATAGTCACAACAGCCAATCATGTGCATCTGTCAGGCCAATCATGTGGATGAAGGTACAGTAGATAGCACATTCCATCAAGTGCGTTATGCTTCCCTTGGAGGAGCATGGCCAGCTCTTTCAATTTTCAGTATGTATTGTTTAATCAGAAAAGCAAAAATTTGTCAAATGAATGGTTAAATTAAAATGTGTGATGCAGATTATTATTATTTTAATAATTCAGAAACCATTTGTAACATGCACTGGGGCAAGTTAGCAATCATGTAAGTGAATTATGAATTAATCCAATTAACTGACTTGCTCACCACACATTATGCTATTACATTACATTACATTAAATCAGCTATCACATTTAAGCCTGTTTCCAGGCAACCAAAACACATGATTAATCAACCCCTTAGTGTTATCCTGCAGGTCACAGGATCCCAACCCTTCTCTTGTACCTGCACCCCTGTTGTGCATGTTTAAGTGTTTTCCCTTCTCACAATACATCTGATTAATCTAATCAGCTACTTAACATTACCTCCTGAAGCTAAAGTAAGTGTGTTGGCTTAAAAAGGAAAGTACTGCAATGTGCAGGGGCGGACACCGAAAACCCGTGGTTGCAGATCTAAAACATTTTCCTTGAAGACAAAAAAAATTCATGCTTGGGTTATCGAGGGTAACAATACAATGCATACCCATCTGTACCATAATTACACATACATTTACGATCCTTTTTTTTTATCCTGCCGAGGAGCTGACTGCTGAAAGCACTGAACAGAGCACAACCCAGAGCTTAAATGACAAAGTTTAGTGTCCGGTCAGTGTTCTCTTCGAAGAGAAAACCTCTGAAGATGTCATCCGTGAAATGAGAAAAAGCAAGAGACTTGGGTGATTCATCATCCAGACATATCAGAAGGTTCATCCATATTTTTAAATCTCTAATGAAACATAAGTCATTAGTTTTACAATGTAGACTTGCTTAACCACGGGTTGTACAGAGTGATTATTGAGTTACTGCAGCCTTCCCAGTGGCTTTAAATGAGCCTGGCCATTTCCTTTGGAGCTTTCTCATCAACAAAGTATTTCTACTCACAGCTTGCAGCTCACCGCATTATTTCGCACCATTCTGCTTTTTGCTTTTTTTTGAGGTTCCAAAATAAATAAACCAGTTCATCTGGTACCAACACTCATGCCATGATGTTTCATATGAAGATTAGCTTACGGTCGTGACCTGTATCTTTGTAATTGAATGCATTGCAGTGCTGCTACCTGACTGGTCGAACTAGATAACTGCATGAAACACTTGAATTGTAACTTGCCGGATTGTTGCTCCTCCAATGATTAAAAAAAAAACATTAAAAAAATACAGTGAAGGTAGTCCTCGACTTATGAACAAGTTTTTTTTTTTTAAACTCAGTTTTTTAAAAGAAGTGATGCATACGGTTGGCGAGCCGCTTCTGAACATTATTAATTCCTCATTATATCTAGGTCACGTCCCTAATCGTTTCAAGTTGGCAGTTATTAAGCCTCTTCTTAAAAAACCTAATTTAGACCCGAATTAAAAAACAAATTGCAGACCAACTTCAAACGTTCCGTTTATATAAAAAATATTAGAAAAGGTAGTATCAGCTCAAATATGCACATTCTTACAGGAAAACAACATCCTCAAAGAATTTCAGTCAGGTTTCAGGCCCCATCATTGTACAGAAACTGCACTAGTTAAGATCGCAAACGACTTGTTTTTAGCTTCGGACCAAGGCTGCATCTCAATACTAGTCCTACTTGATCTTAGTGCTGCATTTGACATTATAGATCATAATATTCTCATAGATCGCTTTAAAAAAAATCACATAGGTATTCAGGGACAGGCTTTAAAATGGTTTACTGTAGATCATACCTGTCTGATTGATACCTTTTTGTAGATCTAAAGGGAGATCTGTCTGGTGTAATGCCAGTGAAATACGGGGTCCCACAAGGGTCAGTTTTAGGACCTCTGCTGTTCTCAATATACATGCTTCCCTTGGGTAACATCATTAGAAGACATGGAATGGGAAAAAGTGAATTTTTACTTTTTTAATCTTTTTTTGTTTTTGTTTGTTTCTGGACTGGAAAATTATGCATAATAGGTCCTCTTTAACCCTCGAGTTGCCTTTCCAGCAACTTTTAAAAACAATCACAATTAAACCGGACGCCAAATGGATAAAAAATATTTATGCATTTAATTGCATTCATATTAAAACAATATGGATAAAAAGTGCATGTAACAAAACATTAAGAGAACGTGATATTAGAGAAAAAAAAATTTACGTATTGGAAATGAAATACAATACAATTTTGGGAAGAGAAAAAAAAAATCAGGAGTTTATATATAAAATCATACTTTATCAAAAACATGAGGGCCGCACAGAGCTAATTTAAAAATAATAATAATTAAAAAAAAAAAAAAACTTAATGTAGTGTGTGGCTAATGTTCCAGCTTAATTTGACATTTGTTGCTTTGGGAAATGTGTTTCTGCAAAACAAAACGGGATTTAAATAATAGTTTTAATCTGCAACAGTCGCAACTGCTATAACTGGATAAAAAAAATCAAACATAACACTATGTTGTAGTCTGTACATGCCTTAAAAACAACTAAAATACATGATTGATAAAGTGTCTGTGAACCAGTGATGATGAAATGCTTCGTGGTGCACTCGTTTAAATATTCTGCATTGTTTCCCATTGGGAAAATAGTCACATTAAAGGAAAAGTCCACACTGAACAGCATTAAAGCAAGTTTAGCTGTTTAATTAAAATATATCTGTAATAAGGCTGTGTCGATTGTTTATGTATTTTTTTCTTCTTTCTCTGAGAAGTTAGTGTTTGTCAGGCACTGCTTTAATGTTGCAGAATTCTGCGCTGTTCCAATGGGAGAATCTTCATGTACTTCAAACATAAAGGGATTAGTTTCAGGTAAAAAAAAAAAAAAAAATAATAATAAAAATAATAATAAAACACTTCTTTTCTCACTCACCCCTTTGAGGTAGCGATATTTATAAATGAGAACTTCAAGAGTTCATGTTGAAGTTGTGGTGATGATGGTGAAAATGCCTGAAGTCAGAAAGACTCATGCGGCCATACGTCAGAGGTTAGTTCTAAGAATATATTTATTTTACTATGCCAGATGTTTAGGGTGAACTTTTCCTTTTATCATAACTTGTGTGGTTAACTGCTGGCCAGCTTTTACTTGTGTATAACATCTGTGTAGAGAGAAAAAAAAAAAAAAGGACATGAGCGGTTTGTATGGAACATAAAATACCGGTTCGCGTCTTCATTACGTGCTCATACACAAGCCTTCGCGGTGTTTGAAGCTTGCGAGTGAGAGCGATTGCTTCACCAGCGTCTGTTGTCTGTCTGCTGTCAGCACAGTTGTAGCGTTATTTTATATACACTAATATCTGTTTTTTTTTTTCAACAATTCACAGTTATGTGATTCTAAAAAATAAAGATTTACACATAAAACAATTTGATGAACATTACACTCACTATTTGTCATGATTCTTTGTTTTGTGGAAAAATAAAAGATCTATTTATTTTAATTTTTTTGTTATACTGTAGATCTGAATTCAGTCACTGCTGAAAGTTTCAACTGAAAATCACGAGTCTGTGGAATTCGAGCCCTTGGCTGGTCACATGATCCCTCGGAGCAAGCTGATTGGTTCCTCTTGCCGTTGCTGGCGTCGCTGGTGATTGTTCTGTATTTACACAGCACGGGCTTGGAGATGAGAGAAATAACAGAAAAAGACAGTGATTTGGTGGAGATGAATCATCTCTAACCGTACGACAGGAAAGAGGAGGAGGGGCTAGGAAATGACATCATGAGTTTCGCCGTTTGGTCTCTGTCTAATTGCTACGGGTGGGAGGGGCTTGCCATAGAAATCTGCCAATAGGAAAGAACCACGGAAGAAACTTTAGTGAGAGCCACGCTATCAAAGGAGCAATTTGTAATGTTTTTTTTTTCCTTAGAAAGTGATTGATGATGTTTTGATGACAATCACAGTTCATTCTTCACTTCCTATGTGTTAGAAGTCAACTACAAGAATACTAATTTTCACTTTTGGAAGAAACACAAATCTAGAAACCTAGATCTAGAAAAAAAAAAAATCTCGAAACTCTCCTTAAAACATTACAAATTGCACCTTAAAAGTCAAAACCAGTAAATGACATTTCACCTTTGATTCGGCGTTAACTGAACACAGTGTACAATGCAGTGTTAAATCACGCTCCAGCAGTGTTACTGAAACGGGTGTCTCAGATGAAAAAACACTTAACACACAGTGCTGCAGTTAGATGTTAATGAAGATTTTTTTAATCATCCAGATCATTTCCACTGATTACTTCCACTAAAGTAATAAAAGCCAAGACAACTGGACCCTCTTATGTGCTGAAATTCAAATAAAGGACACAGACATTATTTCAAGTAAGTATATATAAGGGTCAAAATAATATTAAATAATATTTAAAAGTCGTCAATTAAGAGTTTGGAAAATATATTAGTTTTTTCATACTTTTTAAACACTCTGTAATAGCATTCTGTGCTTTCGTTACATTACGCATAATTATTATAGATTATTACTCATAACAAGAAATTAGATCATGAGTGCTGCTATTTTTTTTTTAATTTAATTTTGTTTTTATACAGCCACCCCTGATTTCTTCACATTCAATTAAATTTAATGTAGATCAAATTAAAGAAATGGGACCAAATAGTTTCCTGCGACAGGCTGCAAAGTGCCTAAAGATACAAGTTAAAAATTGGTTGTTTACACATCAACCTTAGCAGCGATCTCATTTCCCCTCTCGTCTGTTGATCTTCTCCTATTGAAACATTCAGCATCGGGAGTATACTAATCACCACCCTGATCATCCGCCATCATCTGCACCTGGTTCATGACTAAAGTTGGAGAACTATTCCTCGAAAACTACACACAAAAATACAAGACAGTCTGGATCTTCGGAAGCACAATATGAAGAAATGAGGGGCGGCTCAAGACTTCTGTCCAGCATCTTTTTTCTTTTTAAGTTGTTTTTGAGAAAAGAATCTTCCATACGTATTATAAGTGTAAAGTCCAGTCTTCTTGACCTGCATTCAAAGTCATGCAATGTGGGTTAAACCACAAACCTATAGGACAACTTAGAAAAAAAGTCCTGGATTCTTTTATGGTAGTAAAGAGAGATTAGTACTGGAGATGTTGTAGAAGAGAAGAGATGGACAGATCATTTCCTGAGTCATGAGCATGCACGTTACAAAGGTACAGAGTCTCCACACGGGTGAAGCATGCTCTGTGAGTGTGTGTGAGACACTGTTCGTGATCAAGACTATGCTAAGAAACGATGTGGGAGTTGATGGTGACAACATGCAAACTGTGAAATGGTGGGATTATTAAATAAAGAGTTACCAGAACGCCTTGTATCTCCGAGAGGCTCGAGCTTGGGGAGCCTAGAAACTTTGGGAGTAGCCCATCCAACTACAAACAGAAGTAACAACACATCGTAAACCTGTTTTCATTTGTTTGTTTTTAAATCGAGAGGAGCAGTACACTGAATGTGAATCTAAAAATAAAAAAAAAAAAATTTAAGTATAATTTTATTTATTTTTATGATGTTTTAGTATCACAGATTGCTACTGTAGAATGAATAATAGGTTAATATTTGTGCCCTCATTATTGATTCTATACAAGGACTTGTACAGGTAGTCCCTGACTTACGAACAAGTTCCGTTCCTGGGGCGCGTTCGTAAGTCAGATTTGTTCTTAATTTGGACAAAGTGACCCTTTATACGCCTTTGACACGAATATACAATGTAAAGCAGACCAATCCACTTGACTAAATCTCGGTCACCTTTCCTCACACTGCCATCATGTGGCCAAAACCCGTAAGTGTGCCTAATGAAGTGAATCTCACATGTGAAATGTAAGTGTTATCTCTGTGCGAGGGGAATCGCCATTTTGTCTCAGAGCTGTTTTCCACTGTATTGGACTATGAAGTCTATTTTGTTGAGATTTTTCGAAATTAGGATTATTCACCATCAGGACAGATTTACAAGACAGAGATTTTATATCATTGGACTGATTCATTCAAACCGGTGAGGCCGACTCATTTCTCCCCCCAAACACACATACAGACTTTAGACATTTTGTACCTTCACTTACACACTGAGAATTTAAATGTTTTTTTACAAGACACGTTAAGTGAATCAGAAGTAGAACCGCGGTCTGTTTGTATCTGCGGAAATTCATAACTCGAATGTTCGTAAATTGGGGACTACCTGTAATCTAAAAAAAATTTTGTTTTTAAAAATAAGCTTTTTGTTAATTTTTTTATTTTTTCCCCGATTTTCTCCCTAATTTAGTCGTGTCCAATTCCTCCCTGTCACTAGGGGGCTCCCACATTAAGGCTACTACTACCCCTCAGCCGGGAGGGCCGAAGACTATCACGTGTTTCCTCTCAACCACGTGACGCCAGCCGACCGCATCTTTTCGAACTGCTCGCTCGTGCACCATTGGGGGCGGTGTAACACACTCGGAGGACAGCGCTATCCGCTCCCTCTGTTGCGCGAGCTCACAGACGCCCCTGACTGGCTGTAAAGCCGTGATTAATGTGGGAGCACTAAGTACCTCTCATCCCTACCCTCTGAGAGAGCTCGGCCAATCAGCTCTCTCTAGACCTCCGGCTGCGAGAGCTTACAGCATCACCCGGCATTCGAAAAAATAAGCTATTTAATATATGATGATGATTTGGTGAAACGCTTATTTAAAATTGATGTCTTAATTGTTAGTTGCAAGCGTTCGGTCTCCCTCAGTTACCCTTTTTCTCTCTGCCATGTGCGAGTGACAGACACGAGCGCTTGGATCAAGTGAGAGAGAGAACGACTGTCTATTGCAAGAGGAAATATTCAGCGCTGCTATAAGAGAAACTCATTCACACCTTCCAACCAATCAGATTTAAGAGCTGCTGTATATTACACATAGTGAATAAGTACAAGATGATTAATCATGACATATGACAGCACTGTCTTACCTGGTGCGGGAGGTGGAGACGGGCTCTTCGTGGGGCCGTCCATCACAAGAGGGTCGACCCTGTTTTTCCGCTTGAGACGTATTTTCTTGCGCTTCTTTTTCGTCTGGTCGGTCAGCCCTAAGAATTTCATTTAGGTTTTAATTCAAGTGAAATTCGAGAAACTTCTGGGTAATTTATGGATATCTATGCACTTCAGACATCAAATTATCTAGTCTGAGCTCTGATTTTTCACAGAAACCAGACTGCCACCATTAACCTAGGAGTGGAATCACTGGAATGCAAATCAGACCACTTGCTCTGGTAAAACTACATAATGCTCATAATTATTCGTCCTGTGATTGAGCAGTCGCGCTGGATAAGACGCTGACCTGATTCTGGGCTCTCTGGCGTCTGGCGCTCACTCTCTTCCTCTTCCTGTTCTTCCTCCTCGTCCTCCTCATCTTCGTCCTCCGGTTTGCTCTTTGGCTCGTCCAGGGCGGCCTCTTCTCCTTGCTTTTTCATCTCCATTTCTTTCTGTAACTTGTTTTCATTCTGAAGAAAAAAAAAACCAGGACAGAATAAAGCTTGTACACACACACACACATGCACACACACACACACACACACACACCTGACAAAGTAATAATTCGCACTGCGCAAAAATTTCATGCAGGCAGAGCACTTACCTCTGCCACAATATGGTTTATTGGCTGAAATGGGTTGGACATATCGGTATCCTCGGGCTCCTCCTCCTTTATTTGCATGCCAGCTTTCTCCGCCTCTTCACGCTCTTGTCTGTCTCTATGCGGGGAAAAAAAAAAAACTCCTTATAACCAACCAAATGAATTTTTAAAAAAAAAGCTTTAAGGGTGCTCCAGACACTATTTTGTCTTAGTATCACTTTATAACACACATATTAACTTAATCATGTCCATAGAAAATTTCTAAATGTGCATCATAGAATTCATCACTGTATTAAATCAGGAATGTAATGCAGTTGCACAGTCTGACCACTAGGAGCCACCAATTTGCACATCCTATAGAGATCATCACATCTTTTATAAAAAACGCTCGGGATTGTGTCCTGTCTCAGAAAGATTAAGGAAGGAGTCTCCAGTGTTAGCATCATTTGTCAGGTTTTCTTCTATATTTTCTAGAGAACATGACATGCTGGGGTTTTTTTCCCCAAACACTGGTGATTAAAAGTCTGTTGTTTTGCAGATGTTCCATGATATTAACTATATGAAAGGATTTTAAATAATAATAATAACATTTTTTTGTATCACTCTGATACACACTACCGCTCAAAAGTTTGGCATTACTTTCTAACTCCATGGTCTTTCCTGATTTCTTTCTACACTGTAAAACAATGCTGAAGGAATTTATCCAAAATACACAATAATCTCCTCTGAACAGTTGATATTTAGATGTTTCTGCTACTTCTGCTCTGTAAAGCTTCATAACGGCTCTAATCTAAGGTGCTGATTGTTAATCAGGGATTTCTGAGGCTGGTGACTCTAAATTAACTTCTCTGCAGTAGAGGTACGTTTTGGTCTCGCTTTCCTGGGAAGGTCTTCATGAGAGACAGTTTCATCATGGAGCTTGATGGGTTTTACAAACGCATTCGACACACAATACTGTTCTTACAAGAACTGATCCAGAACAGCCAAGCGTCATGTCTTGTTGTTGTTACATAATTCTCTAATTCCATACGTATTATTTCATAGTGCAGAAAATAAATCACTAAACAAAAACAAAGAAACCTGTAAGTGATCCCAAACTTTTTGAGCGGTAGTTTGCAAAAAAATAAAACACTTCTGGGATGTAGTGTTACAAAAAAAAAAAAAACTATGGACTGATAACCAAATGATAATTTTCTGTACACCTTCCTGTTATTCGGAAATTTTTATCCATTCATTAATTTAAAAAAAAATAAAAATAAATGCAGACCTCTCCTCTCGGATGCGCTTCACTCGCTCGGCTCTCTCCTTCTTATCCTGCTCCTCCTGTCCGCGCTGCTCGGCAGTGTCCCTCTGAACGCGCTCTGTGATCGCCTCGTAATCCTTGGCGATGTTATTCAGCAGCCAGTTCAGGCCGTTCTTGATGGATTTGTCCAGCTTCTTTCCGTAACCTAAGACTGCCGAGCATGGCTCCTGACGGCACAATTAACACTCGTTTTTAATTATTGTATAGTTTTAAATATTATTTGTTTCTAAGTCCATTTACACAAAGTGCTTTTGCTTAATTCTATGCAACTCATAATGTAGTTATTATTAAAACCTTTTAGCTATATTGTTCGGAATGAAAAACTTACAATCTGACAGAGACACTTGTTCTCGTTGACGAGCTTTTCAAGTGACAGGCTCTCGATGATGTCAGCTTCAGCCATTGCGCCATCTCGGTCCTGCTTGTTGGCCAGGCTGAGAGGGGGAAAAGAGTAAAACATAAAAGAAAGAGAGGGTGCTGTAAGTGACAGTTCCAAGTGCGAGATGAGAGAAAGAGAGAAGAGGGATAGAGAGAGAGAGACCTACACTAGCACGGGTTTGCCGGCGATGCGAGGGTGCCGCAGCACTTCCGCCATTGTGTCTCTGGTCTCATGGATCCTCTGCACGTCGCTCGAGTCCACCACGAACACCACGCCGTACGACTCAGAGTAGTAGTTCTTCCAGATGCCCCGGATCCGCTTTCCTCCGCCGAGGTCAAAGATCGTGACCTCGAACTTGCCCTGCTTCAGGTCCACTTTGGAGAAGCCGACCGTTGGGGCTACGTCCACAGGACTCTCTACAGGAGGGGGAGATATTCACACCGAACACTGAAATACATCTTTGTAAATAAACAGTTTGTGAATCATTTTTCTTGCCTGTTAAACAAGTTGCTCCAAAATACAAAACTGACTCAAACTTATCCTGGCAGAATTTATTTTAATTCACTTTAAATTAGACAAATACATACTTTAACACTTCAATACACTTTGTCCATCTGTCAACAGGTTTCTGTATTTACTCTCAGGCTCGTAGTGATGCGTCTGTGTCTCGTCATCAGTAATGATTCTCTTTAAAGAACTTTAACCTTCCTTAGAGTATCGAGTCTGAATGTTGTTTACAGATATCCAATCGATTCTGTTTATGCTCTTGTGAGTTATTTCGGCACTAGGTATACCCTCAGACCACAAAAAAAAGAAAAAAAAAAAGAAAAAACGTTCACATCTGCACAGAAGTTAGAAGTGACTGGGGAGGCCTTGAACCTTGAACAAAAAGCGCTGATAAGACCAATAACTGAAGTGCGGAAAATTTTTGACTCACCCACATATTTTAAAACACTTCCATAATATAGTGGTGTTGGGCTTACCTCCCTGGATGCCCCGTACTGTGGCGGTTTTCCCAGCATTATCCAGTCCCACCATCACCAGTGTCACTTTCCTGTGATCAAACACACGCACACCTGCATTAACTACTACATATATAGAACTCAACCATAACATGTAATAAGCCGACCATTTCATCAATCGTTGAAAAATCATTTTAACCCCCTTAAAGCCAGAAGCGTCTCCTCGGTGATACTAACTTGTGGCATTTGCGCCACAAAGACATCAGGCGGCCTATCCAAGTGACCGTCCTCTGTAACCAGGAAGACTTCATCGATTGTTAAAGCGAGCAGAGATGCTAGCTATCTGCCTGTCCTTTCCTAGCGCTGGCTGTCCGGTAACACCAAAACAAACACTCTCCCGTTCCTCTCGGCCTGGCTGTGCCGGAGATTAGCCGGGGATTTCCAACTTAACCCTGCTGTGGGATCAGTGCTGAAGGACAAACGCTGCTTGCCTGATTAGCACATACACACTGATGTCCAAGCGTATGTATATATATTTTTTTAACAAAACAACACCTTCCGACCAATCAGAAACGAGATTTGTTGAACTTTATATTGTGTAAGGAACTGAATGTTGGTTAACCTTCTCTGGCCAAGGAAACCTGTCTTAGTTTATTATTATTTTTATTTTTAACTTGGCCACATATGGTTGTTGTTAACGGTGAGAGAAAATCACGAACCATCATACAGGTTCATCTGAGTGGTGAGAAAGTGAGCGGCTTTAATGTTTAATGATAAACGCTGCTTGTGATCACAAACAGAGTGTAGTTTGTTCTCGTTGTTTTTCTCGATCAAGACTCAAGAGATAAAATCAGAAATAAAAAAAGATACATTTCTCAGACAGTCACTCGGGACAACAACGGGGAGCAGCAAAGCAGCTCTGGGTGGATGAGCAGGACACCTTCAGGAGCAACTTTCTTGACCTCAGTACGAGTCTATAACGAGCCATTACATGAGCTGAGAAAACAGGTTCATTCGACTCACCACCGGAGTGTAAATTCTGACTGAGTAATGCTTATGACCAATCACTGACCGCCATCGTTCCTCATGACCAAATTAGAATTTTTTATTTGTCACATATACAACCATGCACAGTATGACATGCAATGAAATGCTTACATGACTTCCTAAAAAGAAAATATGACGTAAAATGCCAATAGAAAAGAATATAAAAGCTACAATCACCAATCACTGATCGCCATCGTTCCACAAAGAACGATGGCTGATCACCATCACACCTCATGACCAATCAATGGTCACTAATCACCATCATACCAATCACTGATCACCATCACACCTCATGACCAATCACTGATCACCATCATACCTCATGACCAATCACTGATCACCATCATACCTACATCTAGGCATTTGGCAGACACCCTTACCCAGAGCGACTTACATTTTTATCTCATTATACATCTGAGCAGTTGGGGTCAACTTGGTGGTAGTGGGAGTTGAACCTGGGACCTTCCAATTGCCTTAACCACTGAGCTACCCCTGACCGTATGATACCTCATGACCAATCACTCATCACCATGATACCTCAAGATCAATCACTAATCACCATCATACCTCATGACCAATCACTGATCACCATCGTTCCCCAAAGACCAATCACTGGTCACTTCAACTATTCCGGGGCCTCTGCTGGTCTCTTGAGTAAAACCCTTAACCCTCAACTTCTCTGATGTAAATTTCAAATCGCTCTGGATAAGGGCGACCAATCATTTCAAACAAACAAAAAATAATAGGTAGATAATAAAATTTGAGTAACCATTTTCGTCATGGCCGACGCTTCTTTTGTCAGATAAAGGTATGGTATTCTGTAATTGTTCAAAAGTGTCATCTGTGTAAGAGGCCCTCAACAGAAAATTATTTTAAATAACTCGTAATCCGTTATTATCGGCTCCTCAATATATAACTTAATATACCAGTGATCATAATGAGTAACATAGTAATTGATCGAATCAATCCATGACGTCATCTAGCTACTTTTCCCCTGAATAGAGTCTGCACAGCAAACGCGCGCTTGTTACCATGTCAACGCCAGACGTACAGTATAACTAGTAACATGTAACGCTCTGATCATTATATTCGCGCGCGTGTGTGTGTGTGAGAGAGAGAGAGAGAGAGAGAGAAAATGCTTGTAAATGTCTATCATATGGAGTAAATTAATAAAAGGTAATCGATGTGTAAGGAGCAGGTCGGTGTATTGAGTCTCACCTGGCAGGCTCTCTCCACCGTTTCAGCCAGCTGCAGCAGTTCGCCATCAGACTGAACATCACAGGCCAAACACATGGACGTGCAGACTTCTCCTCTCTCTCTCTCACACACAAACACAATTAACCTGGTAAAAACCTACGGGTTAACTCAAGGAGATAAACAGCGCTGGCATGCTGAGCCTTTACACCGAGTTAACCAGTGAGGAGCTAAAGCTCGGTTTAACATCAGAGCATCTTTTTACCTATAAAAAATACAAACGCTATGCTGTATTTATGTAATACTAATTAACGCGTTTAGCCTCGAGTCTACATCCTAACTCTCTGCATCCCATAATAATCCGTTTATTAAACACAATGCTAACATAGCTAAACTGCCCCAGCTAGCTAGCTAGCTCATTCGTAAACGTTAATACGCAATGTTCGTAACTCCTATGAATATATTTTTTCCTTAATCTCTCTTAATTTAAAAAACAGCCTTTTAAAAACCGTATATCGCTTTGTTTAGTCGACTTTACTAACGCTAGCTCTTCATTAAAAAGCTCATTGCTTTTTTTTTGTTGTTTGTTTACGCCACCGGCTGCTATGGCTGCGGCCGTGATTTTACCCGTCATAAACCACACACTATTCCACCAAGCTGTCTGCCTAGATAATGTGTCGCGTCATTGTGTCCTAACGCACTATCGAGTGCCCTAGTTCGTGGTTGCAACACAACCCCTACCTATAGACAGTTATATGCACACGCACATAACCAGCGCCCCTAGTGGAGCGAACGTGTAAGCGTAGGACTAGTACTGCGCGTGCGCTTACTGAATCACTGTCCCAGTACATTCATACACATTTATTCATTATGCACAAATATACACAGATCATCCATAACATTATGACCTTCTTCTCACAGTAGCTACAGGTTCAATACAATGGCAGCTGGAAGTGGGTCGGACGTATTTAGGCAGCAAGTGACACTTTTTTCCTTAAATCAATGTGTTGGAAGCAGAAAAATATTTGCAAAGGTAAGGATTTAAGTGATTTTGACAAGAGTCAGATTGTGATGGGTAGACGGCTGGGTCAGAGCAACTCCAAAACCACAGCTCTTGTGGGATGCTCCTGATCTGCAGTGGTCATGCCAAAAGTGATCCAAGTGGTCATAATATTATGGCTGATCGGTGTATAGACAAAGGAGACAGAAAATTAGACTCTGTTGTAATACACGTTTAATTTTTTTTGTAGGCCAGAAAAAACTCTTGATATATAAACCCACTATATTAACCCATCCCTATTATATACCGTTCAAACTGTCCAAACATTTACATAAAATACAAAAAGAAAAAGAATATGAATAAATTAAATTAGTAAATCGGTGTCCTTGTGTAGAACAGCTCAGACATGCCTCGATTGTGAGACAATTGATTCTTCTCATTGTTATTTGTTGAGTGTTAAGAGAAGAGCTTTAGAAATATATATATACATTAATGTCATAAGAGGTTTCGTGACTGCCACCGCACTTTTCAAAACAAATTGTCTTTTTTTCCCAAGCTCTACAACGATGTAAAATATATTAGCAAATACTGCTCTGTCGTCATTTTATATTTCATTAAAACTTGTGAGAATTGATTTGTCCTCTGTGCCATCAATATTTACGCTACGCAAATCCTTTAATAAATCTAAATCGGTGACGAGCAACAGGTTTGCTCATTAGAGTACAAGGAATGCGAGACGGCCAGATCTGGGAGATTAAATGGCAATAAAAATCTGTGACAAAAGATATTTTCCAAAATGTGCTGGAAATATTCCAGCTTTCATTGCCATTGCAATTACATCAACACTGCACTTCTTGAAGCAAAAAAAAAAAAAAAAATCTATCACGGGTCGAGAACGAGGCAGAATCCTCACGACCTCCGATATTAAACCTAGAGTTGTCTTTCACCCATCAGATTGAATACTGCAGCACACTTCAAAAACAGAATTGGCATGGGAGCTCTTCATCTAGTCACACGCTGCAAATTCGCAATGGTGTCAGTAATGCAGGACGTCGTCTCTCTGAACCAGTCCAGGCCGTCAGACCAGCTCTCAGTTTGATGACCCTTTTTTTTTTTAATCAAAACGGTCCTTTTTTTTTTTTAGTCATTGACTTCATTCTTTTCAACGTCCACAGCAGCAGTGCTCTTCAGAAGGCACCTATGAGGAAAAAGTGGGAAATTACTTAGAAAGCAACACGATGTAAACAGCTTTTTATTTCACACATTTTTTTGCATTAAATTTTTTTTCCACACAGATTGCATCATATCTAAACATCTAATCCCATTCTCGGTACGATTCGTTTCCATATCTGATTCGCCCAGAGGATGGAACCACCATGTTCACACTGTTCGAAACGAACCAGACTTTGGGGTTAAGTGTTCTCAGAAACGAGGCTGTGGCCGTAATGTGAAAACGTCCTAAGAGACAAAAGATGATACAGATGGGAAGAACCATCAGTCGAGCTTTTATAAGCATCCCAATTCAAGCTTTTTGAAAATAATTTCACGGTGAATGCTGTGCTGCCTTGCCAATGTGTGACTAGGTTAGCATGCGCCACCTGTAGGATTATAGAGGAACTGCAACATTTTGCATTCTCAAATGCGGTTCAGAGTTTGTGGCCTAATTTTGTAACAAATATTAACGTAAATTCGGCTAAATTTCCTTATAAAATAGAATACTGTATAAATGTTTTAGTACTGTAGAGAGAACACGAAGCAATCGTAAAGGGGAAAAAAATGCAGCTTGGGTGAACCATTTTACTGTATTTACCCTATGGTATAAGCCACCACGCAGTCACTAGTGGAGCAAACGTATAGACTTAACATACAAGCACCATCTGTGACAGAGAATTGCCACCTCACAGTCTCTACCCCCAAGTAACTATGAGGTGACATGGATTAGTATGTGTTAAGATTAGTTAACTAATTTCATTGTATTTGTTTACATTTTATTTAACTATAATTTTTCAGAAGTAGTGAAATAGTGGTTTTTCGTTTAAGGCTATCGACCACTTAGTTGAATCCACTCTGAATGATAGTTGTTTAACCTGCTAAGCTGTCAGACACAGGAATTTAAAAGCGATTCCAGAGTTGATCCTCGTCTCCCCTGTAGTTGGCTAATGGCTTTTTTCGCGTGTGTTGGGAGCATATTTAAGGTTTAAACTATAAAAAAATAGCCATTTGTAGGTTTTTAACAATTTGCAGGTGCTCTAAGAAAATAACGCCCACAAATTTCGGGGGTCGACTATAAATGGCTCATCAGAGACACTTCATTCATCATTCACTCATTCATCTCATTATTATCTAGACACATTTTTCTCACACATACACACTTCTATAAATTTTTTTTCATTCTTGTAAAGCTGCTTTGAGACAATGAACATTGTTAAAAGTGCTATATAAATAAAAATGAATTGAAAATATATATAAATCTAGAAATATATATATTTTTTCCTTACGTGTGGTGTTAAATGACTTTCCACACAAAAGAATCATGCTATGTAACTAAATAGATTTTCCCCCTATCTCTAATAGATTAAGAGTTTAAAGTAGAGCTCAGTGTTTATTGAATTAAATGCCTGCTGAAAACTTTCTTCACAACAAAACAAGTTTTTGCAATAACTCAGCAAAATCTCAAATAGAGAAAAATTATTAAAAAAAAAAAAAAAAAAACAGACCGAATCCAGATGGATTTCTCGGTTCCTGAAATACTACACAAAAAACACAGAAAAAGCAAAGTATTTGGATGTACAGAGGTTGGCCAATAAAACTGAAACACCTGGTTTTAGCCCACAATAATTCATTAGTATGGTGTAGGGCCTCCTTTTGCGGCCAATACAGCATTGATTCATCTTGGGAATGACAGATACAAGTTCTGCACAGTGGCCAGAAGGATGTTGAGCCATTCTTAGTGGTCAGGTCACTACGTGATGCTGGTGGAAGAAACGTTTCCTGACTCGCTCCTCCAAAACACCCCAAAGTGGCTCAATAATATTTAGATCTGGTGACTGTGAGGCCATGGGAGATGTTCACCTTCACTTTCATGTTCATCAAACCACTCTGTCACCAGTCTTGCTGTGTGTATTGGTGCATTATCATCCTGATACACAGCACCATCTTCAGGATACAATGTTTGAACCATTGGGAGCTGGGTAGTACTGTGTCTAGTACTGGGTCTAGGTAATGCCATGATATTGAAGCCCAAACCATCACTGATCCACCCCCATGATTCACTCTAAGCATGCAAAAGTCTGGGTGGTACGCTTCTTTGGGGCTTCTCCACACCATAACAATACATGTTTCACATTGTAAATCTGTAGTTATACTAGCTGCACATTGGCTACTCTAAAGTAGATCCAATTTTCATTTCTATAGTTTTGTCCCTTGAGAACACAAAGTGGTTGCTGAAATGTGAAGGGTGTACTCACTTTTGTGAGATACAGTATATTTATTTATTTATTACAAATACACTGTTGTTACCTTCATACTAAAATCTGCTTCTTTAAAATATTGCACAGACCGCTGATATTTTTGTAAAAACCTTCTATCTTGCATTGACGAAGTAAAAACTTAAGAGAGAAAGAGAGAGAGAGAGAAGTGAAATGGTATTTTAATTCCTTTGCACATATAGTGGCGTTGACAAATAAAATGAAAAAAAAAAACCTGAACCTTGAACTTGTGACGAACACGTAAAGTAGGAGTAGGGATACGTGAACAAGGTATTTGAAGGTATATGAACAAGGATTTCTTTTTTAATTCCCTTTTTTATATTTTGAAATAAAATAAAAAATTTAATTACGATGTTTTTCAGGCTGCACTTACTTTCATCATCTGAATCGAAGCCGAAAAGGGATGTGCATTTGTCCCGGTGCAGCTGGAGCTCCTCCTCGCAGTCGAAGGCCGCGTTACAGCGCGAGCAGCTCTGCCTCTTGGCGAGGACGGCGTCGTTTGACTCTACGCCTTTAGCGGGTGCTTGGGGCCTCCTCCACTTTTTGGGCATACTCAGATACAGCTCGTCCAGGTACGCCGAAGGAGGAAGTCTGCTGAATGGCTTGACCGCCACCTTCTCGGACTTTGCGTCCTGCTCTTTCAGAGTAGCGGGGTGTGCTTTAACGCCAGATTCTTGCGCATGCTCGCTGTGACCGTTGACGAGCCTCTTGCTGCCATAGCTCACCGAGCTTCTATTTAGGGTCAAAGGCTTTTCGTCTTCTGGTTTTTCAGCCTTCCGTTTGCTAATTTCAACCAGTGTTGGAGGAGGAGGAGGAGGTGGAGGAGATGTCTTGTTCTCTGTTGAGATGTTTTGAGTTGCCTGTTGTTGTGTTGCTACTGGTACTTCTGGAACGGGCTTTACTCTTGATGCTTTGAGGCCTGGTTTGTCCACACACTTCTCAGAAGTTACAGTTTTGTAATGATTCTTTTCATGGCTGTACAAGTCCTTGAGGCTGGCGGATTCCACTGTGCATGCAGGGAAGCAGCACCTCGCTTTCAGAGGATCGTGGTCCCTCTCCATGTGGTCGCCCACGTCCGTCCGTGTTTTGAACCTCTTCTGGCAGGCCATGTGGTAGCATGGGTGTTTGAGGTTACCCCGGTGAGAGATCACATGGTCAAAGAAGTGCTGGGGACTCCAAATCCTTCTGGCACAAAACACGCACTTTTTGGAGGCGAGGTTATAGAAGAACTCGAGGGCAATCGTGTCACCTGGGTGGTGGATGAGGACGTGCGAGAGGACCGGGCCAGGCATGGCTTGGAACGTGCAGCCATCTACGGGACAGCCGACCACAGGGGTACTACCCACTCTCCTCTTCCGCTGAGTCTTCGGGGTCTCACTGGATTCCGCCTCTGACCTGTTTTGCTGTTTTTTTACATTCTTCTTTTCCGTAGCATCTTCTTCATTCTTTCGTTTCTTCACCGCTTTCGCTTCAGCTTTCTCCTCGTCCTCTCCGTGCTTTTTCTTCTTTGCCCTCGGTTCCTCGAGAGACTCTGCTTTTGCACAATTTTTACTTTCCTCTTCAGTATTATTGCTGGTCGCCTTGTCTGCTTTGGTCCTGATGTTATAATTAACTCTGTTAATTTTCGCCGTCTTCTCCGATTTCTCAGAATCCGTCTTCTTCTCTTCTTTTCCTCGTGCTACATCTTTATCAGTTTTGAGACCACTGTCTTCCTGGCGCCACCACATCTTCCGCTTCTTTCCCGTTACTCCGTTCAGCCTGTGAACGGAACCGTCCTTGGGGGCTGAACCATCGCCCCCGGTCCTCACTCTCAGAGGCTTTCCTTTCCTACCTAGCTTGGCCCTAAGCAGGCGTCCCTTGTGCTCGGACTTCTTAACCGAACCTCTTGTTACGTATCTTATCGTCTCGTGCGGGACGCTCTGCTTATCGTCCTTCGCGCTGCTTTCTTTTTGCTCCGGTGCTAATGCTGGTGACTTTGTGTCCGTCTCCTTCGCGGCCATTTCGGCCTTATCGGAGCTTTTCTCCGTCTCGCTCTCAGTTCTGGCTTTCCTGGTGAGTTTCAGTCTCATCAGCAGTCTCGACTTGATCTGTGCAAATCCAGGCTTTGCTTTCTTCGGCGGCGATTCTTCAACGGTCTGATCGGCGGTTCCGACGGCTTCGGTTACGACCTCATCGTGCTTCTTGGTCTCGACCGGACTTTCCTCCTTACCCAAATTTTTTATGTGCTTCTGGAAATGCTGCAAGGCTCCACGAGTCATAGCCAGCTTGTCACAAAACATGCACTTCTTTTCAGTCCGGTAATGCCACAAAGCATGGCTTAGAGGCGTCTCATAGGTTTTATTGCAAAGCTTGCACTGGCGTTTGGTCTGAGCATCAGGTACAGCAGAGGAGCCGTAGTTTCGTGGCGTATCGACCTCGGCGATCTGCTGCGGCGCCGGGTCCTGAGCTTTCGATTCTTCCAGAGAGTCGGGAGTCTTGAGAATTATTTCGGCTGCGCTCGCGTTTTTCAAGACGTCTGCCACGTCCTTGACGCCGTGTTCTTGAGTGTCCAGGATTCCTTTGGGGGTACAAACTTGACTTTGGTGTACAAGTTCAGGTGTACTATTAGGAGGAAGAGGAGGTGCGTTTTCAGAGGTAGAAATACTGTCAGTTTCTTTTTCAGACGTTGTACAAACATGATCAGTAGCTTTGTCAGGTGTAGTACCAAGACTATAAACTTCCGGGGTGTTTTCCAGCACTTGAACACTACTGTCAGTCGCGATGCTAGCGCTTTGATCTTTGGGAGAGTTGACCGCAGTAGTAGTAGTAGTGATTTTACCATCAGCTTGGACTACAGCTGAAAGTGATGACGGATCGGCTCCGTCGCCAAGACCAGGCATCTCCTGGGTTTCAGCAGTGTTCAGTGAGGTCACGTTAGTCCCTTCGACTGGTTCACTCAGAACCTTCACAGGCTGAAGACCATCTTCCCGTTTCACGGCGAGCGGAGCCGCCAATGCTGCGGTATCCGCAAGGTGAAGGAGCGAAGGGCTTCCCTCTTCTTCAGGCACTTTTGCGTAGGTGTGGAATTTTCTAATCGCGACCATGATGTCCTGCGACTGAAAGTCGTCTTCTCGCCACGAACAGGGAGGCTTCTCGAACAGCAGCTGAAGGAACGAGTCTGGGGCTTTAATACAAGGCCCCGTCTGAGGTCGGTCGAAGCGATGCTCTATGGAAGAAGTCGTTTTGGACGTGGACCGGCCCTGGACGTCGGCAGGCAGCTCAACTTCGTTATCAGGGTACGAATATTCCATGGTGATCTCGATGACTGGCGTGTCGACTAAAATGCCCTTGAGCGAGCTGAATGGGTTTGGTTTCCTCCCTGGTTTCTTCGGTTGCCCTGGAGCGCTGTTTTCTTCCAGCGCGGCCAACTGTTCCAAAAGCCACCGAGGTTTCCTGCCCCGCCGTTTCAAGATATTTTTCTCCACCTGCCGAGTGAGGAACCTCTGACATCTGTTGTTCAGCTGACCGGCATGATTTTGTGCAGAATCCAGCTGCCTGAAGGAACGCCGAACCGGAAACGGCTCCAGACCCTTATTGAGTCGCGACCCCGGTTTCCTCCCTCTCCTCTTATACTCCAGGATTTTGGAAGACACATCAACAGAAGCGCTCGAGACCCGTTCCTCCTCATTGTCTCTACTACCAGGCCTCGCCTCCTCGCTGACCGTGGTCCGGTCCAGCTCCGCCCTGCACTTGCAGTGCTCTCGGACGCAGTAACTCGGGCTCCATCGGTCCTCCTCCGTGATCTCACAGAGGGCGGCTCGGGCTACCTCGTCGCTTATAAGTTTCAGGCAATTTGTTTTGATGTTCAGAAGGCTCCAGAATTCAGGGTCGAAGAACAGGCCCTTTTTCAAGATACGGATGACCTCGAAGCGGACATTGTTCCCGATGGGACTGGCGTCCAGGTGGTACTCCAGGTCTGGGTGGTTGTACAGGAAGAAGACCGTCTTGTAGGCCTCGACCGTGCGCTCCAGGAAGAAGACGAGCAGCGCACAGGCTCTGCAGATCTCCAGGTCGTTGGGGAACAGGTATGCGATGGTTTTATAGATGAGAGATTTGGTGACGGTGTCGTTCTTGAGGTCAGTCTGAAGGGCCTGGGCGCAGAGCTCCACGCAAAACGTGAGGCCTTCTTTCCCCATTTTCTGAAATTAAAAAAAAAAAAAATAATTTATGAGAAAAAAAACATGATTATATCGTACAATATTGAGCTACAAGACTTTAAACTTTTTTTTTAATCAAGTCAAATTTATTTAGAATGCTATAGCGCTCACTTAATCCTAACACAGTTGACCAAAATGATGTATGGTACTTTAATTAATTCTATTACTTAAAAAAAAAAAAATTTTTTTTTTTTTTTGTCCACTTATAGCTATATTTAATAATGTGGAATGTTTGTCAAAGTTAATTCCTCAGTTTTCTTGAGAGACAAAAGATCAGAAACTGGAGACTCCTTCTATAACCACCATATAAAAAAATCTCCATACACAAAACCTCATAATAATTATAACCCGGATTAGATTGTCCTATTCTGTACTTAAAACTCAAGCAGGGCGGATCCGTGCAGAAACATAGCGCGCGGCCGATAAATAAAAAAAGAAGAAGAAGAAAATATTTATGCCACGATCCTGTGTGTGTATAGATATATAAATATATATTAAGAATTCTATAAAGCCCTATAATGCTGGCCCGTTCTGGTCTACTACTGCAAAGCTGTGATTTGCGTCTATCAGAGCTGCTGTTAAAGACAATTATCACCTTCTAATTGAAAAATACCAGTCGGTTACATTAAAAACTTTTTTTATAATAATGCATATACTGTGTGTGAACTTACCTCAGACAAGATCACCTTCATAAATGGAAAGATTGCTTTGATGTTGGTGGCTGACATGAGCAACGTTTTGCATTCTTGCAGGAAGTGTTCTCCCGGGGCCTTCGCTCGGAGGTACAGTTTGCACCAGATGAAGACTAGTTCCCTAAGAAGAAGCAGATGATACACATGGACAGAGTTTAAGTGCAATTTACCACAACTCAACATTTTCACAATTTATTTTAGGAGCCAACCACAAGCTGATATGGAGTCCAATCTGATGCTGCTGACTCAGACACTGGTGTCGAAGGCTATTTCGGGACTCACCAAAGGTAGTACATGTCTCCACTCCGGAGCTGCTGCAAGAGGAAGCCTTTGCTGAGCTCCAGGAGCAGTTCATCCTTCTCTTCGTTCTCTGCAATGCAGAGGATCTCCACTGCGTCCTTCCCGTCGATCTCGGACATCTTTACATGGAAGAAAAAAAAAAAAGTGTTAAATTATGTTTTTCCCCCCAATATCTCTAAAATCAGACCGGCATTGAGAGCAGGAACACACCTCCATGTAGACGCGTTCTTGTTGAGAGGACTTCCAGAGACAGGAGAGGTAGGCCTGCTTAAAGAACAAGCATCGGCCTGCGCTCGGGTTCTGACAGCATTTCAGGGCTAATGCCATGGCCTCGCGGGTCCGCTCACACGCCATCAGGTAACGCACGCGCAACTCGAAAAACATAGACACCTCAGAGCTGAGGTACCGGTCCACTGTAGAGCAGACGGTAAAATTAGTTATTCAACCATCAGAAGCTGTTCATGAGAAGAAGAAAAAAAAAAAAAAAAACACAGTGCACACCTTCTTCTTGTGGTTGCTCCATTTCCTTTAAGATTCCCTCCAGTAAGGGACTAGCCCAAGGACCTCCATCTCTGATAATGTGTCTAACCTGCAGCAGGTACACGTTCTGGTACCTCACTAGACTCGTGTGGCATTCCTACACACGGAGAAATGTACGTGACAGATCAAGATGGAATCCACACATGGAGTACATTCTCTCCGCAGCAAAAACGTTTTAAGTCAACCAATGATTTAAAAGAAATTTATACACAGAAAGGCAAAAAAATTAAAATAATTTAAACACACTTCAGGAAAAGAAAAACTAGTAACAATATTTCAATACTAAATTTATTGCCATACTTTGGTTACATTGATACACACTACCGCTCAGAAGTTTGGGATCACTTTCTAACTCCATGATACTTCCTGATTTTTATTCCTTTCTACACTGTGAAACAATGCTGAAGGAATTTATCCAAAAAACACAATAATCTCCTTTGAACAGTTGATATTGAGATGTATCTGCTACTTCTGCTCCATATATCCTTCATAACGGCTCTAATCCGAGGTGCTGTTGATTTCTGAGGCTGGTAACTCTAAATAAACTTCTCCTCTGCAGCAGACGTAAGTTTTGCTCTTGCTTTCTGTGAAGGTCTGCATGAGAGCCTCATGTTTCATCATGCGTTTTGCAAATGCACTTGACAATACTGTTCTTGCAAGGACTGTTCCAGAATATCTGACCTCGGTGTCTTAAAATAACAACTGACTCTCATTGTTATTACATAATTACATAATTCCATATGAGTTATTTCATGGTTTTGAAATCTCCAGTAATGTTGTAGAATATAGGAAATACATCACTAAAGAAAAACAAAGTAATTCCAAACTTTTGAGAGGTATTGTGGGTGATGATATGAAAATACTATGACAATTTTATTCCTATTACCATAATATATTATATATCATACTATTTTTCTTTTCCTGAAGTGTAGCAAGATAGTTATTTAGTTATAGATATTTAAAATGCTGGGCTGCTCTGAGGGCTACCACCGCAAAATCTGTGGGAAACGGTGTCATCACATGTCTTAACGTTAGAATTACAAGGTGACGGTCTACTTGTTAGAACATTCTTGATTAAAAGGGTCGGAGGTGATGAAATTACCTGAAATGAGTCCAGAATATCTTTTAGAGGGTCCTCGGGGAACTCGTCTCTCCCAAAGAACAGCAGCAGCTCGAAGACGCTCCTGCGGTCGTGTGAAATGATTTTTAATGGTTATTTTCGAATCCTTTGGAAAGTGTTTCTGCTTGTTAAACTTTCTTCAAAAGTGAAGTAAAATAGAAAACTGAGTTACTCCTATACTCACAGAGCCAGACTGCTCAGAGTGTAGCGCACGTGCTCGCAATCAGACGGGAACGACGCCGCGCCGCGGACGAACGCGCACAGGGCACTCCTCAAGACCTGCAGCTGTGGAAGGGGCACCTGCCATCGACTCGTGTATTCCTCGACCAGCTGTGAGGCAGAAAGAGATGGAAAAAAAGAAGCAGGATTGGGATATAATTAGAACGGTCGAGCTTCACAAAAGAGGAAATGAACAACAGGAAGAAGAGAGTGGAAGAGAGTGGAGAGTGGAGACTCAGGAATAAAAGAAAAAGAAAAAAGTGTTTACATCCTAACTAAAACTTCTACAATCTTTTTTCAGTTTTTTCCCCCGAACTACAAAAGGTGTCATGAGATCGAGTCGTTACTGATAGTGATGCCATGATCGCCTGACGACCAGAACATGTACTCTTGCTTAGGGCCCAACTAAAAGTTTTAACATGTTTCTAACACTTTATTTAAATCAGGTCAGCTTGTCAATTGCTCATGTCTGTAAATAAGAGAGGTGTGTATTATTTTTTTAAAAACTAAATAAAAAAAATATTGTACACAAGGAGAGACAGAATCTCATCCCTGGAACTCAGGATACCGTCCTTGACTGAAGTTTGTCTGAAGATATATTACATATCAGCCCATGTGTGTAAACTTCATTGTCATTTGTACAATCGATTGTAATCAATACCCACGGTTACTTATATTTAAAAAACCTACTGAAAGGAGAGAACCTTCAGAAATATGCAAAATGTAAGTAATAATGTTATAAAACTAACTGATGGTCTATGCCATGGTAAAGTCATTTAGAAAACTCATTCAGACTGTAATACTGGACTGCGGCCTACGCCGAGTCGTTTTAATCGCAAAGCGCCCATAGAATCCGGGCGAAGGCTTATTTATGCTTCTGTGTCGGAGTCTACACAAGTGTGAGTGTTTAAGCTTGCACTGTGGTGTGTCTGTGTCACTCAAAAATTACACCAACAAACCACTAGTTGGTAGCTGGGATTCTATTCCACTGTACTGTGGCTCTTCACCAGTTGTTTTTTTAGTTGCTATAGTTGTTGTGATAGTTATAGTTCTAGATATGGGTACGACGTAGGGTACATGACTACAAGAGACTTCAAGAAAAGACCTGACACAGAAGTACAAGTCAGGATTAACTCTCCTGCGCAGAGCTTAGCAACATATACAAAACCTTATCTTTACAAACATCATCTATACAAATTAACTGCACATATTCTTGACTGGACAGGTTTCTCATCTTTTAACTGAGGGGAGGCCAGTTTGATGTCGGAGTATTGCCACTACAATCCTGTGAGGGAAACGAACAAACACAAATAATTTTTGACACAATAATGCCATAACAAACACTGAAATTAAAAACACTGCTCAATGCATAGCTGACATCAGGGTTATTTAAGACAGAGCAGTGTAAACGCAGACGGTGTGCCATGCCTATGGGCGACATATAAAGTCAACACAGGGACTGTTTACGTTACTGTGATCCTGATAACTGAACTCTACGATGACTGGTACAAACTGAAGAAATTAAGTAAGTTTCAGGAGATTTTGTGTGTTGCGTCATGACTGAAACAGTCCAACTTATTATAAAATTGTCACAAACATTCTTCAATGCATCAGAATATGTCACAATAATACATGTTCACTTTATTACGAGATCATCATAAGGTTGATGTACGCGGGTAAACTTCTATTATATCAGAATGTATGTGTGTGTGTGGGAGTATATATAATTCATATATAAACAAAGTCTATATATTTATATTCTTAGGTGTGTATACACACACATTGAATAAGGTGTGTAGTGTATTGTATTGTAGTGTACAATTAATTGTTTGTTTTGTAGTGTAAAGTGAATGCCTTTATTTTGGCCCCTAATAGAAAGAATCAACACACACACAGATATAGATAGACATACAAACACACCTGAATAAGGTGAGCAGTATAAAGTGAACCTTTAGAGACCCAACCCACACACAATGATTACATGTCGCTGAGACACAAACTGAAAACAAACGCAGAAAACCTATTTATAGTATATTATGAGTGTGTATGTGAGTGTGTGTATATGTATGT
>QMIH01000205.1:345739-360061 GCA_003987875.1 Clarias batrachus
ATATATAGATAGATAGATGGATAGATGGATAGATAGATACGGTGTATTCACATACAACTACACACATAATGTATGGGTGTGTATGTGTGCGTATACACACACACGAATACATATTTACACGGAATAAGATGTGTAAAGTGAATCCCTTATTTGACCCCTTAAAGAGACACTACACACACACACACACACACACACATACATAGATAGAAAATTGTTCTGCAGAAAGACTCAACTCAACAAAAACACACGCAAACAATGATCACTTGTGGCTGAAACACAAACTGAAAACCCCACAACCCCAGTAGACACAGAATCCTGATTTATCTACACAAACACTACACTCTTATATAATATTCTATATATTACATCACACACACATTCTCGTGCTCGTTCAGTTAGCTCCACTTCATTCAGCTAGAGCTCGATTTTTTTGGAATGTAACTTAGCAAGCTAGTCTGCTAAGCTAGCAAACAAACCAGCACACACACACCTCTCTCTCTCTCACACACACACACACACACACACACACACACACAACACACACACCTACCTGCAACAAACAAGTTAAAGTTAACACTGTTGTTATTTAAACATTTGTACTAACGTATCGGTGCACGCGCAACCCAAAATAAATAGCTCTCCACACACACATAGAGTAGGGGGGGGGGGCTGGATCTCTGCTGAAAACGGTTACGACCACACACACTTGCGCACTAACTAGTACGTCGAGGCGTACAGTAACGCGTTACATTCTCACGTGCTGTTTAGTATGCTAGTACGCTAGCATGCTAGTTTTGGAAGAGCCTAGCTTAGCCTAGCCTAGGCTAGCCTATCTCCCGTTTCATTATCCAGGCTTTAGCATTAGCTACTACTAGCTGAGCTCTATCTCTCTATATACATATAGAAATCCCTCTCCTTCTGTTTATCTGCGTGTTTTTTTTAAAACCTCACCTCGCAAAATCTCGCGCAATACGACCTGCTCTGCAGTCGGCACTCGTCGTTCAGCAAACTCTCCAATTCTTTCTTAAACCTGTCCAACTCCAGTTCACTCTCCTCTTCCGCCATACTGCTTGTCTAACCCAGCGCGTACCACACACACAGCCGCTACCGCTCACCTCAACCAAACCTCACCGCCCCTGGAACCCAGAGTTCTGATTGGACGATGAGCTGTCAGTTTCTCACGCTCCCGCCTCCTCCTATTGGTGGAGACTCGTGGCAATCACGGTTCGCTTCAAATCCGTGTATCGGATTGGTCAATAGCAGGGGATTTAATTTTTTTTGCCTACAGCTAAAAAAAGAAGAAAAAAAAAACCGAACAGAATATGATGAATTAAATAAAAAACAACAACGTGAATAAGCGAATCAGCCTTTTTGTTTTCACCAATAGTTTAATTTTATTTTTCAATTAAAACAGTAACATACACACATACAGTTGCTTCGAATAGTCTCTTTAATAAAAATACACAACCCCCCAAAAAACACAACAAAAATAAGAATACAAAAATATCTATAACACGTTATCATTAACCCTTTTAAACATTTAAGTTGCATATTAAACTTCATTCAGTTGACGTTCTCCTTATTTCATTCACACAAGGACTTCCGTATCACGTGATTCTTGCAACCGTCACGTGACTTAATTAACTTTGCGTATTAACCAATCAGCAAGGAGAAATTAGCACGAGGAGCTGAGTGGCCGTATATAAAGCATGACAGCACGCAGGAAGTTGTGTGCGGTGCTGTATCAGCGTGTCAGTGTAGTGGCTTTTAATACTTGTGTTTCTTATTTACTTAGTTAGTTGTCTTTGCAAACAGTGGCTTTGTAGCAAAAGACAGTTCTTATGATTTTATTTGTCTGCTTTTATTGGTATTGCAAACAGGTCAAAGCAACCAGGTGAGTTATTGTAGTCATTTTTTAAAAAGTTTATTTTAATTGTTAGTTAAACTGGTACAGCTGTAAAATCATTTGTTCTTAATTTCATAATTTTGTCTTGTATGCAAATTGATATGACATTCCCTTTGTATTGTCTTCTCTTTATGCATCACATTTTGCATGTTTGCTTACTTTTGTTTAATGTGGGTGGGGGAGCAGTCCAAGTTGAACTTTAATTTTGCATGGTTAACACAATTGTGCTTCACACTTCTTTTTTTTTTTTGTAGAATATAAAATATGGCAAGTGTTTTTGATATCCTTTCAGTCTTGTGTCCTGTCTCTCCCCCCACCCCTTTTCCAGATCGAATCCATCTCTGTCTAAAGAGCGCCATGTCTGCAGGGCTACAGATGCTTGGTACCATGCTAGGGGTGCTGGGCTGGCTGGGAACCATCGTGGCATGCGCTCTTCCACAGTGGCGTGTGACGGCTTTCATTGGCAGCAACATCGTGACCGCACAGATCGTTTGGGAGGGTTTGTGGATGACCTGTGTGGTGCAGAGCACCGGCCAAATGCAGTGCAAGGTCTATGACTCTATGCTGGCTCTGCCTACAGACCTTCAAGCCTCTAGGGCTATTCTCGTCATCGCTCCACTGGTCGCTCTGTTGGCCATACTCGCTAGCGTAGCTGGAGGCGAGTGCACAAATTGCTTGGAACAAGGCACTGCCAAGGCAAGGGTAGCTACTGCAGCTGGAGTTTTCTTTCTTATTGCAGGGGTTCTGAGTCTCGTTCCACCCAGCTGGACAGCAAAGGCCGTGATCTCAGACTTCTACAACCCGTTGGTGGCTCAGGCACAGAAGATGGAGCTGGGGGCATCCATCTTTATCTGCTGGGCGGCTGCTGCGCTGTTGGTGATCGGAGGAGGACTTCTGTGTACCTCTTGGCCTGCTGGAAAAGGGAAGCAAAAGGGCTTCTACAAACCGCCGTCTCAGACCAGTAGAGAGCGTGCTGCTTATGTCTGAATGTGTGGGGGTTTTTTTTAATTATAAATCTGCTTTGTCATGATTTTTTTTTTTTTTTTTTGTCTTTAAGTATTTTATTTCTGTAAATAAAACCTGTTTTAATTACCTTCAGTTTGGTGGCAGCTGTCTGACTTTTAATATCCTTAATATCCAGTAGATGGTGGTGTTGTGCTTGGACCATTTCTTTTGAAATGCCTCCAACCCCTTTTATTTAAAAGTAGATGAAACTGTGTACTGAAACACGTGTGCATATCAGGTTCTGGTATATTGCTTTTTGAGCAATTTCCTGAAATGAAATTGGGAAGGAAAACTAATAATGCAATATAAAGGCATTTGAATGCAGCTGAAGATAAGATAAACAAGCATTGGTGTGTTCATGTCGTGCTTGCGTTTCAAAGACTTATCAGAACTATTTCTTGTTCTGGACAAATGCAAATGTCTTGGAAGGAGTGAAGCAGCTGAAAACACTGGCCACTTTTTTTTTTTATTAAGATAAGAGGGGGAAAATCGGGCATGTATTACATCACATTATCAAGATGTTTTGAATATGAACAGGGTGCATCTTTCCAGTTGGGTTCAGAAAACGAATAGCCAGAGGGAATGGGTTGAATCATGACAGTTGTAAAGGTGTCCTGTTGAAATTGCCTTTTTTGGTGTGTAAATATAAAAATATATAAAGGTGAACTGTCTTTTGACACCTACAGTATTCGAGTCTACTCGATAACCATTACCTTCGGTCATTGGTGTACTTGATGCAACAACTGCATTTTTCCCTTCTTGTTTTGGTCAAAGCTCCAGGAAAGATTTGTTTTTCTAAAAGGTCCAACTACTGATATCCATTATATTTTAAGTACTAATGACTATCTGTGCAGTCTGTTGTGGCTCTCAAGAGTTTAAAATAACCCTTTTTGAACATTTTTACTTTAAGTCTCCGTGAGCGCTCGCTCTCCGAAGCATCCTTTGTGCTAGAGTTCACCTGTACTGGTTACGACACAAAGGGACGAGTTTCTGAAAGGCTTTTTTAAAGTCCTCGTTGAAGATGGTGTATATAAGCGGGTTGATGAGGGAATTGAGATAGCCGAGCCAGGTGAGGAAGTCCGCAAGCAGAGCCGACGTACTGCAAGAAAGGCATGTGTTCACGATGACCTCTTTGAGAAAGAAAGGCAGCCAGCAGATGACAAACGCCCCGAGGATGAGGCCAAGAGTGAGAGCTGCACGTCTCTCTCTGGCCCCAGGATTCCTTCGGTTCTTGAACGCCCGGTTCATTTTGGGAGTTATCTTGACGCGTTCGCCATCTGTAGACGGTTCTGAAAAGGACTTCTCGGTGGGACTGAGCGTGTCCGGACTGACTGGTGCCGGGGCTTCCCTGTCTGAGCTCATGACGACGCTGTTGACCGACTGCTTCACCAGGCGGCTGCTGCCTCTCCGGTTGCGCAGGGTCTGCGCTGCCCGGTAGATCTTATAATAGAGCACGAGGATGAGAACGAGTGGGATGTAAAAGGCGCCGAAGGTTGAGTAGACAGTAAAGGCGACGTGGTCGTGCTCCATCATGCACTCCATGATTCCTCCTTGTTCTTCATTTTCTTCGGGCATCTTCCTCCACATGAGAGGGGGCAGCGAGACAAGTACAGACAGCACCCAGACCACTACTATGGTCACAGCTGCTCTCTGAGATGTGCGTTTTTGCGAGTACGCAACAGCGTCCGTGATGGCACGATAGCGGTCGTGGGCGATGGCGGCCAGGTGCAAGATGGAACAGGTGCAACAGGTAACGTCCACGCCCAGCCACAGGTGGCACATTGCAGGCCCGAGCACCCACGTCTCTTCCGCTATGTAGACGATGCTGATTGGCATTACCAGTGCGGCAACCAGGAGATCAGTGACGGCTAGTGAACAAATCAAATAGTTAGCTGGCTGGTGGAGCTTGCGAGTGACCAAAATCGCTGTGATGACCAGAGAATTGATGATAGTTGTGGCTACAGCTAGGATGGAGAGCATCAGACAGAGGACGATTTTACTTCCACTGGTCCCAGCGTCCGCGTCATCAGACGGCTCCACCGAGGAGCAGTTTACTGGATCCATGGTTTGGAACGAACCTAGGGAAGAGAATTCAAGTAAATATGTAAATAAATAGTGTACAAATGATTACATGACTTTAGTACAGCGACTTTAGTGGCTTTTCCAAATTAAGTGCATTCTTCTGGAGAAAGATAAGAAAATCATGTCATTTTGATAATGTTGTGACAATATTATTTCCTATTTTAGTTGTCATGCAGTCCAAACTGATGAGATATAAGGGGTATAAAATGGTTGACTGTTATGAGAACTCAGTTATGAGAATAAAAACGTTCTTTATTTCTCTATTATACACTATCTGCTTACGATGTCACTAATAGAAAGTTTTTCAGTACGCCAAAGCCATGATCAGACTGCCTGCTTTACGTCTGAAACCCTGGCCTCCAAGGAACTCCTTTAATGATCCAAACATGTGGAAATGGCTTGGACTGTATGGCGCACGTTCCTTTGGTATTGGTGAATGATTGTGTGGACAGTCCCCACAGACAAATGTGTCTTTTCCACAAGTTGGACGATTTTCAAGGCCATGTGCTCGGCCATGTTTGCACCATTCGGATGTTTTCCTACGGCTAAAAGTCTCATCACTGTACTGCGCTTGAAGCATGCTGTAAATGTCAATCGCTTTTTTACGTCTTCTTTCAACAGAATTTTCATCCACGTTCGACTTGAATGCCCCATGTATATAGACACACACACACACACACACACACACACACACACACACACACACATGTATGCACAGTGGCTCATATTTCCCACTACCAAAACTAATATCATTCAGAAAAAAAAGCCATTTCTTTTGACAGCACTGACTCATTCTGTCAAGTGCACATTGCCCCACTTGGAAGAAAGCTCAACACGCGACACATGCACAACTGATTCACCATCTTCCACTCCCACACTAACCTTCATAAAGTGTTAGAGTAATAAAACTGCTCAAGCTCGGAACTGACTTACTATTGTATTCATTTGAAGATTCATTTGCTGTAAAACTAGTATTACAACAAAAAAGAAATGGCCATTTATGTAATCTTATTTAACTCTCTTAGAATCAAAGCGCATTAATGGAGCACTAGAGAATAAAGATTAAGATTCTTAAATACATCCCGAACAGTTGTGAGAGGTCGTTCCTGACAAGTAATCAGTGAGGGTGACATGGTGGCTCTGTGTTCAACTAAATGACTGGGGGTTTGACTCTCTCCACCAGTCTGTCTGTGTGAAGTTTGCATGTTCCCCCCATGTTTGCATGGTTTCCTCCAGGTACTCTGGTTTCGCCAGATGGGTGATGGCTTGGCACCCCATTCTATCCCTGGGTCAGGCTTTACCCAGGTTGTGACCCTACACAGGATAAGCGGTATAGATAGCCATTGGGGAAAACTGTATATCTTGTTACATGATGATTTGTAGGATACTTTTTTCCTTTAGACTGGGTATAGGCAAATGTTGTTCTTCCGGTTGTGACAATCTGAACACAAGCTTGGCACAGGTTTTACACCGGATGCCCTTCCTGACGCAACCCTCCCATTTTATCTGGGCTTGGGACTGGCACTGCATCCAGTGACTGGGGTTTGGATATTGGATGGGAATCAAACTTGGGCCTGCTGGCTGGCAGGCGAGAAACCTACCAATGAGCCAACAATGCCCCACCGGGTATATGGAAATAAATGTGTGAATGTTGTGAGTTGTTCTAAGAGCTTGTTTGTTTAGTTGCTTGATCTGTTGATGTGTGATTTATATTCAATTATTCAGTCATATTAAGTAAGTAGTTTAGAGCGTGACCTTAGTGCATCCATGGATTTCACATATTGCCTCAAGCAACAAAAGTATAAATAACAAAATAACAACAATTATTTAAAAATAAAAAAGTGTTTATACAGTACAACAGTGGGTTAGATGGTCATTTAAGTGGTGTCTTAACACGACTGATAGTCTGGCTAGAACATTATGCAGAGTCTACTGTTTTTTTTTTTCGTTATAAGAAAATTCAAGGGTGAAGAAGTTGTCAACCTGCAACTTAAGTCTCGTTCAACAAAGGCAAATTCACAGATCGGAAATACAAGCCCAGAAGCACGACGATGGATTACCAGAGAGAGCTGTAGGAAGTCTAAGAAAGGCACGGGAGAAAAGCAAACAAACAAGGTGTACATGGAAGAGAGAACAGGCACTCAGAGTTCTAAACAAAAGGCTTAGCGAGACGTCGCAGTGAATGAACTTACAAGGGATTTTAAACAGAGCAGAAAATTAGAGTTTGGATTGATATTCGTGTCCAGTATGTACTCGCAGGGTTCCTGCAGCCTTTCTGGCATCTTCAATGTGAATAATCAGAATTATTATATCACGTAGAAGATTATATAAGATAAAGTATACTGAACCACTGGCAGAAAGAAGTTAAAGCAGTTTGTGATTCTGGATACTTAGATACTATACAATGATGTGTTAATACGAACTTTTAAATTGGTTGCTGTTATTCATAGGGTCTTTGAGACACATTAGACATGTTTAGTTATACAACAATCTGCCATAACATGACTACTGAGAGATTAACTGAACAGCAATGATCACCAATTGGTGAAGGGATCATGGGCACCAAATTCGCACCCATCCCCGGTGAGAACAAAGCACAGTCTGGTCTGATCCCATAGAGAATCCAATGCACTAGAAATCCTTGAAAAATGCTGACCCAGGGCACCGCATCCCGCCATGCAATTAGTCCACCAGCACAAGGCCGCCAACCCAGCCTTCAAACTCCCCAGATCCCAATCATCATGGTGCCAGACACCACAACACGCCCCTAGAGGCCCTTCAGAAAATCCAAAACCCCAAAAAGTTGGTCATCATACTCATATTTCTATTGTTATGGCTGATTTGTTTAAATGCTTATTTCTTCTTCACTTCACTTAGCGCTCGATATAACCTGTAACTTTCCTTCTCTGGCCCATTAAATTGGAAAATTGCTAACATCCAAGTCGGTCAGTGGGCTCACACTTCACACACCCGCATAAGGCAAAGTGTGAAATTCTGAATATACAATGCATAATTGAATTCCCTATTTCTCTGCTCTGACTCAGACGATTGTATCTTCTGCATCTTGGCTGCAAGCACCTGTGACACACTTGATCATGAGTTCACTCGTTCGTAGCTTGTTTTTGTGCCATAAGCGCATTAGTGAGGTCAGGTGAGGAGGCCTGGGGTGCAGTCGGTTCCTGGTTCCTGTACATTCCAAATGTCTTTAGTGGGATTGAGGTCAGGGCTCTGACGGAGCTTACTTATCATGCTGGAACATGTTTGGGTGCTTTAGTTGGAGTGAAACAAAACTCTAATTTTACAGACATCACCGCAAATAAGAATCCTACAAGGATACACAATAGAGACCAGGTATTTTGGAGAAAATTTCCTGACCTCAGGTTTTTGTCATTGAAACCAGATCCGTCTGATCTGAACTGTGTGTTTTATGAATCGTCTGGGGGTTTGGTCGTGTTTTAGTGAAGTCATGCCTGCCTGTTGTTTCTCTTTTTCTTTGTTTTTCATTCCTGGTGCATGTGCTGAATAAAACTGATCACAGACATACAGTACCTATGTGTCTAACAAATGTACTGTCAAGCTTACGGTATATTGTAACTAAAGATGCATTAATTCCCTTTTCACATTTTACTGTAAGGCAGTGATTTTAGAGCTCAGACTGTGTCACGAGCTTAGTTATCAAAAGTTATAAAAATGTTACAAGCAAGATGCTGGCGTAGTTGAAGTCATGGTGCATCCTGTCTTGGACAAGATACAGATGGGTGACAAATCATGGGAAAACATAGTAAGGTGTTATGCCATCATGAACCCCCAGAATAGTTTGATTGTGCCACATGTGTTCTGTTCTACACTGATGAACACCCAGTCACTCACTTACTCGTTCTCTATGCCGCTTATCCTGGCACTAGGCTGGGTACACCCTGGATGGAGTGCCAATCCAACGCAGGACAGACAAGCGCACACTCACTCACAAGGCAATTTGAGAATGACAGTTACCCTTCATGTCTTTGGACTGTGGGAGGAAACCTGGAGTACACAGAGGAAACCCACCAAGGACAGGAAAAACATGCACTCAGATCTGAGGTGGGAATTGAATTGAAAACCTGAGGTGGGTGTTGAACCCCAAACGCTGGAGGGGTGAGGCCATAATATCACCAAGTTACCAACTGATGAACACAGATCTGCTGCAAGGTATTCTTTGAGATGTAACTGTCTAACACATTGCTCCAAAATCTCACATACGTAGGCGTCAGTTGGGTTTAGATCGGGTCATGGGAGAAGCCATGGAATGTGATTGGTTTGATCATATTGAATTCAGTATGTCATTCAGTGAGTCATCTAGGAAAAGATCACGCCCATCAGTGCATGAACCATGTTCGCAAAGTTCACCCACAACATATTAGAGTTATTGTTTTAATCAATTTCTGACATTTTCAACAAGGTTATCTGTCCTATAATATCATTATAACATAATAAAAAGACCAACACCTCATTGACACTACCAGCCTTCTTCACCACGGTAGAGCGTCATCAGGGATTCCTTCCTTCCAAGTCAGAAACTTTTTGACTTCCTTCCAACCAAGATAAAGTACAGGAACATTCACACCAGAACCATCAGATTCAGGTCCAGCGTCTTTCCCACAACTATCACACTGCTAAACCACTCACTCACTCATCATCTATAGCACTTCATCCTGTATACAGGGTCACGGGGGTGCCTGGAGTCTATCCCAGGAGACTTAGGGCACGAGGCAGGGTACTGGGCACACCCTCATTCACACACTCCGGGCAGTTTGGAAAACACCAAATAGTTTGATCTGCATGTTTTTGGACTGTGGGAGGAAACCCACTAAGCACGGGGAGAATATGAACACAGACCCTGAGGCAGTAATCGATCCCAGATCCTGGAGGTGCACTGCGACATTGCTAACCACTAAGCCACCAGGCAGCCTCACTTAAACCACTTCCACCTTGCTACCTGTAATACAGTATATTTCACAACTGTAGTATTCTGTACTTTTTTCCAGTAGTCATAGCCATGTTATATAACATTTACTGCATTTACTGTATCTATATTAATCTACTTATTGAACCCAGACCTTATAAGTTACACAATGGCAAATTTTGCACTGATGTATAGGCGTTACTATTTGTAGTTCTATCTATCTATCCAATGTATGGGTGTACCATAGACCTATTTATTACTGTATGTTCAAATGAACTTTCAATCCTCTGCTAAATTGCTTCTGGATGTTTTCTCATAAGCCTCATAAGCCCTTCTGGTGCAGTGTGTCATGTTTATGCTCATCTCAGAAATGTTCCACGTTACACACCATATAACAGGCATTTCAAGTCGTAACCTTCAGCCGGTTTCAGCATACTGTATTGCTTGTCTCTTCCCCTCTGATTTTGTGGTTTACTCTCTCACAGGCACAGGAACCTAAAATATTTAAGCCTCTTACAACTTCAAAAGTTTTTACCTTTCCTTTTCTAGCTCCGGCATGGCTCGGTCATGTCTGAAAATGTATTCGAATGACAATTTCAGTTTTTCTGCCACACTCAAATGAAACCTTGAAGAGTTAATAGCTCTTGTCAGTTTTGGTAGAACTGCACCTCAATCATACAGTTGCATTGTTTATAGATGTGACTGTTGCTCCGTCAATCAAATCTCCGGGACACATTGGCATGGGAAATTCAGGGTGTATTCAGATAGATACAGACTAGCACTCCAAGAATTTCATGTACAATTCAGCACCATGGCTAGCGTGCAAAATCATAAAATTACCATGCACACCTGAGCCGAACTAGAAAACTACAGTACTAATGCACCTTTGTGGCAAATGGGGTATACAGCTTCTGCAGGAGAGAGGTCCATGCTGGAGGAGATAAGGAGGAAGATTAATGCACTGATTGCTAATAAAATTTTTAAACAGGTTTCCCTCTTATTGTACAGTATGTTGGTTTGTAGCCAGAATACCCAAGAAATGCCAAGTGAACTGAAAGTCTAGGGATCCAACTCCTCCTACCTGGACGTGGTGGATTCAAATATTCCAGAACGTGGAGTCAAACCTGAGTTAACTCCTCTTACACACAGTAGATATAATATATTATAATTTTCCACAGGGCGTCATCAAACCAGATCCAATTCCTACAACATGGATGGTGTGAAGCTACAGTTTCCAGATGATGGATTCAAACCTAAACCAAATTCCCTGACTTAAATGGAGTGGATTAAAATTTTCCAGGAGGCGGAGTCAAACCTGATTCAACTCCTCCTACCTAGATGTAATGGATTTAAATTTTCCAGAGGGTGAAGTCAAACCTGATCCAATTTCTCCTACCTAGACTAGAATGAAGCTAAAATTTTCAAGAGGCGGAGTCAAACCTGAATCAACTCCTCCTTCTTGGGTGGAGTGGATAAAACATTTCCAAAGGGTGAAGTCAAACCTGGAGGCAAACCTAAACCAACTCCTCCTACCTAGACTATAGTTGAGCTTAAATTTCCAACAAGCGGAGTCAAACCTGATCTAATTACCTCCCACTTGAGAGGTATGGAGCCAAAATCCAAACTTGATTGAGCTCTTTATACCTGGATGGAGTCAGATCCGAGTTCCTGGAGCTAAAGACAATGGGGTGTGGTTTTTGTTAGTTCTTTGTTTCATGTTGCACAGAACTTCCAAGGGTTACACAAGGAGAGGGATCCGGTCCAGCTCTCCCTCATGGCTGTGCAGTCAGGACTATTTCCACTATGCACTCAAATTGTATTCACTGACCTTACCTGACTCTTAGCCTTATAGAGAAAAATGCTATTCCATTTGCCAAATTGAATGAATGAATGAATGAATAAATAAATAAATAAATAAATAAATAAATAAATTTCTAGAGTTGGAATCATTTCATCTTTGGCTTTGTCACTAATGGTTCTGTTGATGTGGCACAAAAAAGTGTGGTCATTTTCTAAACATACAGTGTGAAAATTTAAAATCCACATGCCTTCATTTAAAAGAGATAACACAACATTGATGATGATGATGATGATGATGATGATGATGATGACATGCACTTTTGATTTTATTTCGCCATAGTCCTGATGTGTCATCGAGAACTGTGATGGCGCTCGTCGTATCGAAGCCAAAATATTGTTATCATTACAACCCCTGTCAGTGCTCATGTCCTTTCCTGAATCACGCGAAGCAAAACAAAAGGGACGTGTTGAAAAAAAAAAAAAAAAAAACCTGTCTCTCCTGATGCTAATCCGTGCCAGTTAGATCGCATTAATGTGCCATCCTGCTAATCACGCTGCTAATTTCTGCGCCGCCGAGCACCGAGTCACACTCCTCCGATCCATAAATTGATGTGTATTAATTCAGCTGATGCTCAACCCCCAAACCCCCCACCTTGCTTCCCCGAGAGACTCGCGAGTGAGACGGAATCCGAGCCAGGCATAAACGTGAGAATCTAAAGGTTGAACACGGTTCTGGTGTTATATGAGAAATATTATAAAATGAATTTCAGAGAGTATAGTACAGGCCTGAATTTGCTTTAATGACAATATGCTGATTAGCTCCGCCTACTGTGGGTATCTGAATTCTCTTGTCAATCATTGCCCTTATCTGTCGTCTTCACATACGATTATACCCTTATCTCCATCAGCGACTAGGATAAGCCTCGCCAAGCCGACATGCACAAAGCCGTGTCAGTTATGATTTCCTGCTGAACGTCAGGTGAATAAATGCACGAATAAACAACGCTTGATTTGTTCTTTCATTGTCAGCAACCTGTTTATCCTGGGTCTCGGGAACACCCGCCGTCAAACACCTCGGCGGAATGCATAGCAGTTTAATACAGTACTGCCTGCATGGTTGTGTATGGTGACAGGAGACCTGGACATACCTATACACAGATGGACAGCGACCGCTGCTGCACATCTGCATCGTAAGAGATGCACGTGACATTCCGCATTTCGGATAGCGTGTAAAATCTGGTCCTGCCCTAGATCTCGTAATGAGAGTTACGCAATCTGAACGGTCGCAAAAACTGTATAATATCATTTAGACCGTCTGGAACATTTCGTCCATTAATGCAGTCATTCCGTCGACTCCTAACTCACTAGGACACATCATGACATGATCTCTACTCTGTTCCTGAAGAGAGAGAGAGAGAGAGAGAGAGATAGCATAAGCACTCTTATGCATCAGCAACCTCAATATGTTGTAGGTGTGAGAGCTTAAAATAAGCCAAAATAACAACACTCCAATAAAATAAAAAAAAATCATGATTTATTTCCTTCTCTGAGAGGCTGGATGATTACAGCCATAAAACTCTCAACCTTTTAGTCACCAGAACAATAAATACTCAGCTACGAGTGCCCTTTTTTTTTAGCTTATATTCGTGCTCTATTTAGTGCTGTTGTATACTGGTTAGTTAAAGAATGTGAAAGAGCTAACTCTAGAAGTTAATCTTCAACTTGTGTGAAATAGGATTCAATTTCATAGAAAAAAAAAAGATGGACCGCCATTCAGAAGCCATAATCAGGGTTGTGGTGCTTGAATATTTAACTGTGGAAATTATATTTCCATCTAGGAACCTCTGTAGTCCAACCAGGGACCATTGTATTTATTCCCATTTGTATGACCTTGGTAGGATGTCCCATCAGCAACTAGTCTACATGTCTTTGGACTGTGGAAGGAAAACCGGAGTACCCGGAGGAAACCCATCAAGCACGGGGGGAACCCCACTCAGTGCACACAGACCCGACACGGGAATCGAACCCAGGACCCTGAAGATGCAAGGCGTCGGTGATAACCACCGTGCCGCCATATATATGCAAGCTGGTTGATGACATATATATTTATAGACATGAAAAACTATCTGTACTCTGGCTGTGACTTTATTTTGATTCACTTTTAGAAAAGACAAAGACATCATTTTTCAACACAACCTCTTTGCTTTTCAATGCACTTTTGTCCAACAGGCTTTCTTCTGTATTCCCTCATTAAAAAAATGTTTTAGGCTGAGCTGAGAGTCACGAATGCACCGCCGTCTTCACTTTTTTGTCCTTGTACGGCTGCTTTCAGGGCACCAAACAGATGAAAGTCTGATGGAGCAAGATCGGGACTATAAGGAGCATGCTTTAACACGACAGCGTGGGCAGAATGAGTATCGCCATGCTCACTGTAATGAGCACTGTTGATTGCTGAACCTTTTTTCCTGATAATGTTTTATTTACTTTTTTATATATATAGTACGGACATACACATGCATACTATATGAGGGTGAGTCAAAGATCCTCTCTCTCTCTCTCTCTCTCTCTCTCTCTCTCTATATATATA
>QMIH01000205.1:360381-376683 GCA_003987875.1 Clarias batrachus
TTTTTTTTTTGTCCATGCATGTTAGCTGCAGAAATGTTCTGGCCTTCACCTCGAACAAATAACAGCAGAAATGAAGCGAAATGAAAAACGGCACAAAAATAAACCTTGCAAAAAAACAAAAAAAATCTTTGCGAATCTAAAATGTCTTTAAACGTTCAATCTAAAACGTTCAAGAAACAGCAAGTGCGTACAGTATATCAAATAGGTCAAGTGACTATTGGTATCAGACCTGCATCCTGCATTCTGAACTTGACCGAAGTCTCACTGTTGGAATTTTATTTATTTTTTTTTTACTTTCCTTCTTTTTCTTTTTTTTGTCGTCGCAGCTTCGACTCGAGCTCTGTCTATAGTTGAGAGTTTTCATCTCGTCAAACAAACACTTTATATAACTGGTTCAGGGAGGTCAGGCTTCTCTCCTTGTTGATGGCTGTCAGGGAAAGAAAAGAACAAAACGGGGAGGAGGGTGAGAGAGAGAGATACAGAGAACAGAGAGAGAGAGAAATACAGCGAGAGACGGGGGACGAGGGGGGGGGAGGTATGGGAGGTGAACGCTTTCAGATGCACTCACACTGCAGAAACATTGCCAGATGTGCGAGTGACTAAGGATCAGTCACACTGAGCCAAGAGATCCGCTGGGGTTTTTGGTGGAAAGCTGCAAGCTGGCAGCAGTCGAACAGAGTAACAATTAAATGCTCATTCCATTAGCCACATATCACCCGTACGTCAGTGCTTATACACTGTGTCACAGAAAGTAGGAAGACACTAACCCGAGACTTGGATACTATACCACTTTATCCTGTATACAGGGTCGCAGGGGGGTTTGGAGCCAACCCCAGGAGATATAAGGCACGAGGTGGGGTACACACACCTGGATGGCGTGGCAATCCATCACAGGGCGCAAACACACACTCGCGCTCATTCACACACTAGGGGCAATTTGGGAACGCCAATTAGGCTAATCTGCAAGATTTTGGACTGTGGGAGGAAACCGGAGAACCCGGAGGAAACCCACCAAGCACGGAGAGAACATGCAAACTCCATGCACACAGAGACGGGAATCAACCCGGACCCTGAAGGTGCTGAGCGGCAGTGCTAACCACCTGGTCACAGTGCTGCCCATAATTGGGTTAATTAATAAATAAATAAATAAATAAATAAATAAATAAACATTGCCGTTGTTTATTTGTTTCCAGGACACAAGCTCTCACAGACACACACACACACACACACACACACACACACACACATACCCAATAATACACTAAATACATTGTAAGTCTGTAGAATGTGGGAGGAAACCAGAGTACCTGATGAAACCCATCAACTCAATATGCAAACTACACACACACACACACAATATGGTTTTATACTTTTCATATTGCTACCTTCAAAATCCTGAAGCTCGTTGCCAGAAAAGTGTGTAAAATACTGTACATGAGATTCTCTATTCCCTGTGAGTAGAGTGTCTGTAGCTCAGATTAGGTAAGTAATTATCCATAGGAAAAAACATCAGATATCACAACAGTGACATTTGTGTGTGTGTGTGTGTGTGTGTGTGTGTGTGTGTGTGTGTGTGCGCGCGCACAAGATTTATGAATGTTCTTTATTTCCCTCACAAGATGCCAAATAGTTTATTGGCATACAATTACCTAAGACACAAACAATATGTGACCCATGATATCAAATCAGATATTAGTCAGATGATTTGAGTTAGGCATATTTTCAGATTCCTGGTGCAATAAGGTCTATTTTGATGCCATGTTGATTAATGTATCATGTCCAGTTCCTGAGATATGGAAAGCAAAGCCTATTTTTAGAATATTTAAGTAAGGATCTGGTTAAATAATAATAATAATAATCATTATTATTATTATTGTTATTATTATTTATTTATTTATTTATTTATTTATTTATTATTGTGATTATTATTATATAAAACTGTAAAGGTGACATGTCTGTCCACTGAAGATATTTGTGTGACGTAATATGAGTAACAGAACACATCAAGATGTTTTTTGTCATTTTTGTCTGTCTGTCTGTCTGTTTGTGCACGCATCACATAAAAACTATTGAATTAATTTTAATGGGGTTTTCACAGGTGTATTCGGCCGAGTTTGAGGTAACATACAATATAGGGTTTGTTTCATCACAATCGGCTCACAGGAAGGAAAAATGTAAAACGCCCTTATATAAAAAAAAACAGTATTAACCTTGAAAAAATCATTAGTTCATCTCTGAATTCAATAGATGACATTTATGAGTGTGCAGTTACATTCTATGAGCAGGCACATCTACAGTTGTGTATATATATATTGCTTAGGATTTATATTTCCAAAATCCTGTTAAAGGATCAGTAAGAAAGTATTTATTAACCGACTTTTGCCAACAAAAAAAAAACAGGTCACATATTTCAATGTTTTTAAGGTAATTCAATTCATTGCTGTCCGAGGGCATTAAATCCGTGCAACAAGCTGATCTGGAGTCTGTCAAATTTGGTTTCATCACATCTTCTCTTAATGTTTGATTTATCGCAACATCATTTTCCAGGAACAGACCTGGCATTTTTACAGATCACAGAAGGTGGGGTGGGGGATCATCATCTGCCACTGCTTCTGATCAAAGACTTCAATAAATATCCTGGGAGAAATGATGCCTCAGCAGGATTACCAGTTTCTGGGAAACTTTCCATCAAATTCAGAGGCAGACGGCACCTTAACAGCATCTTCGGCGGTGATGAATCCATGGTAAATAAAACACTCTGATTTATCCCCTGTAGTGCAATATAAGCAACCACCTGAACATTACTTCCACTATTACTTACCCTCGCTGTGTCCCTCGTCTTTCAAAACTCATATATTAGGAATGAAACATTAGTCATTTTAAGGTTGTATATATTTTGTGTTGTATTTATTCTGGCTTTGCTGGAACATATTAGATGTGTCAGGTCTAGGTTAGGTATTTCCCTAATTGAGATGTTTAAATTAAGTTTATTTGTCACTTTACTGCACATTGAAATTCTTTATCCCTCATAATGGAAAATTTACCGTAACGGCTGACCCGGCGATCCAAATTCAGTCTACTGACCAAAAAACCTGGGACCCAAGCACTGGGTCAGCCATTATACAGTGCCCCTGGAGCAGACAGGGGTAATGACCCTGCTTAAGAGCCCAAAGGCAGAAACTTAGCAGAGGTAAAGGTCCGCCAACCTTCCGATCGGAAATCAGAGCCGTAACACACTGAGCCCCAATTTGCTTCCTAAAAAAAACACACACATGCGACATATCTTTGAATTCACTCTAATTATGTAGGCATATCACATACCCATAAGACTAACAGCCCCGCATCACGATCTGCTACTCCTCCCCGAAAAAGTTGGAACCAGATCAAATTGGCTCTCATCCTTCACCTTCAGACTCGAAGGAGGCTTTGTTTTGTTTTAAATCCCCTCCACGACATCCAATTAGCCGAAAGTACATTCGATGCTCAGTGCAATTTGTGTCAAAGCACTTGGGTTCGCAATTTGCATTTACACTTACAATTATCCAATCAGCCAACCATGTTGTGGCAACACAATGCATAAAATAATGCAGAATAATGATTTTAATGTTTACATAAAGCATCATTATGGGACAAAAAAAAAAAGAGTGCATCTCGCTGACTTTGGCCTTGGCACGGGCGCTGACGCCAGATGGTTAAGTTTGAGTGTTTTCTTACACTGTTGATTTCATGGGCTTTTCACTCAACAGTGTCTAGACTTTACACAGAATGCTGCTGCTGCAAAAAAAAAATTAAGTAAAAGCACCCAGTGAGCAGTGGTTCTGTGAATGGAAATGCTTTACAATCATGATGAGGAGAAAATGATCTCGCCACCCTGAGGTAAATGAGCTGCCACAGCAGATTAGGCAGCAAGAGCAGGCTACAGTAGGGTACAACAGGCACAAGCTGAGTTGAGAAATGGAAAAATGTTGCCAGGTTTGATGGCAGAGTCAGAGAATCTGGTGTGAGTCCATTGACCCAACTGGCCTTGTGTCAAGAATTCCAGATGGTGGTGGTTGTGTAATGTGTTCGGACAATGTTTTCTTGGCACATTGAACTGCTTGACCCCCAATTGAGAATGACTTAAAAGAGTTTTGGTGCTAATAATGTCCATCTCTTATAGACCATAATTTGCTCATCTTCTAACGGCACTACATATACATTGACTTTACACGTTATGTGACTGTTGGCATACCTAAATATTCCCTCTCTCTCTCTTTCTCTTCCTCTTTCTGGCTATACATGGTACACCTGAGTTGCCAGCGTATCTGACACCTTCCGCACTCAGGACCTGGTTGACACATCCTGGTGAACTGTTTCTAGTTGGAGATCTCGTCACATTGAGGCCTCTGGCCGTATGGTCTGCTTAGGGATGCGTGTGGTGACTGAGAACTGTACCACTTGATGACCACAAAAATGGTCTTGGACTCGGATGATTGCCATGGTCTTGGACTCGCAATTGTAAATGAACAGTTTTGTATCCGAGTCTCCAACAATGAAAGCGGACTTCATATCAACTGGCCTCTGCTGATGCAAACAGATGTTCCCTGAGGACTCAATAGTTCAGGACTGGAACTTCTGACGGTTTTTGTGCCTGAGCCTCCAATAGCAAAAGTGGACTCCATATTAACTTAACCTCTTCTGCTGTTATATTGGACTTCCAGCTGCCTAACACACAGTATGACTGGAAAGCAATTCCTACTATCTGTTATCACACAAATGATGGTGGGTTCCCTGTGGAGACTGGTTCCTCTCAAGGTTTCTTCCAACTGCCATCTTAGAAAGTTTTTTCTTGCCACTTACATTTTTCAAATTTATTTCTATATATTTTTTTTTCATTCTGTAAAACTGTTTTGCGACAAAGACCTATGAAAATAAAATTTCATTCAATTACTTCTACCATATCGTAAAGCACAGGTAGTCTCAAACTGGGTCCTTGAACATGACAATGAGTTCAATGTACAGTACTAAACTAGACTTTCCAATCACCAGACTTGATTTCATTAAGCAGCTCAGCATGAGAGATACGCAGAATGAAAGAGCAGCTGATAAATCTGCAAGAGTTACATAATTCAGTCACATCAACATGGACAGGAATCTCACATTCAGGCTTTTGACAGACTTACAAAAGTGCTTTTAAGTTTCCATCTGTGGGTAGATCCTTAAACTGGTTACTAATTATAAGAGGAAAGATTTACGGCATATGACTTACATTTTATTTCGTTATAAATCTGAGGATTTGAGGGGTAAGGACCTCACTCAAGGTCCCAACTGGCAACTTGCTGGGGTTACATCCTGGGACCTTCCAATCAGTAGTCCAATACCTTAACCACTGAACCACCTCAAACACCCTATGAAAGCCAGGAAATGAAGAACTCAGGTTGTTCTGATAGTACAAGTCTCCAAGACTCTAGTCCCCCATGGAAACCAGTCCTCCATGGGATAAAGCGGTATAGGCAATGTGTGGGTGAGTGCATCTACAGTTAGCTGAAATGAAAGTTTGATCACTGAATAAAGGCAGATGATGATAAAAGCAACGTTTTAGAAGTATTCCGTAGAAGAAGACCTTCTTCAGTAAAGAACTGCAAGAAATGTTCACAGAAAAGGTCGATATCCTATATGGTGAATAAAAGCGATAGGGAGGACTGGATGAATCAGTGTATAAAGTCTGCATGCACACAGATATGCATATGCACTCTGAGTTGGTGTGTGGGAGAAGTTATTATCTTAAGAGCGCGGGGGTGCGAACAGATCGTGGCGCTCATCTGCCAATCAAAGATCAACCGTCAAGAATGCGACGTGCATTTGCACTACATACACCTGCCTCGTTTTAAGATCTGTTTGTTTGATAGCGATATGTGTGAATAGTTCTTCTGGAGCGATTGCTTTGTTTATCGGCAGGGGAGGTGCTTTACATGACTAATAAGTAACGTTCGGGAAAGCGATAAGATAAGCAGGTGCGCGGAAATATGCAGCAGAGCAGATGCTACAGCAGAGATACAAATAGTCGTGATTCTCGTTACATCTCAGTCATGGCGCGATTTCACAAAAGGACATCAAGCAGTCGAGCCGCGGTGTCTGACTGCAACCTTGTGAGAAGAACTACAGAGATGTATTGCCTCTCGGCAGTTTTCTCCCGGGTCCAGGGAAGCTAATTCATCATCCGCCACAGCTCAAGGCTGCTATCTGTTGTCGGTAACTGAGCCGGATGATCTTAATGTGCCTTCGTAAACTTCTTCATTCGGCTCAACAACGCAAGAAAGAATGTAGTGCCAACGTAGGCGCGGACCTCATTTGTTTGTCAGTATTACAGTCAATTTATAATGAGGAGGTTTAAAGATTGACGTATTGTTTCCTTTTACCGCGCCAGGGAAGAGGTCTTTAACCTCTGAGCTGAAATCAGAGACTAGATCTTAAACCAGAGTCTTCCTTAATAGTTGTATCAAGATTATAAAGAAGCCCTAAAATGATTGAGTGTTAAAGGGGACATATTAGTCATTTTGGACTTCCGGGTCTACGTGAACACACAAAAACATGGAAAAAATAGAGCCGTCAATCGGTAAAAAATTTTAATCACAGTCATAGACTCGGTAGTATGGGGTGTGGCAATCCTCTGACGGCGGGCTCGATCGCGGGTCCTCAGATCCAAAATCTAGAGCCTTAACCGCCTGAGCCTTCAGTCCAATGCATTATATTTAATGTATTCATGTAAAAATAGTTCCACTTGAGGGTAGCTCGAGCACAAAACTTTGGTTTTATCCGAACGTCCATCTCGAAACTTTTTATAATGAAATCTGCCATTTAGCACACATAGTGATGTTTCCTCAGTCACCTTATGATCTGTGCTAAACATACCATTATCACACACAGCCGGGTAACCCCACAGGGTCAAACTTGGTCATATGTACAGTATGTTTGGAAAAAATACATATTAATACGTTAAAATTTTTATCACAATTGAATCACATGCATTAATGCATTATTATTGACAGCCCTAGAAAAAAAAGAAAAAAAAAAAACAAGCAAGCAAATGAGATTTTCCCCCATTGTGGCCTCTTATATACTGTTGTTACCAAGAAATCCTTCCCCGGCTCGATGCTCAGCTCTGCCCAGTTGTGTCCTAGCTCTGCTGTTCTCTCTGTGCCGTTAGTAAATAAGTCTATTCTACTGGGTAGCAGGTGAGCAGGAAATCTTTAGCAGTTAGCAGCTAATGATTACCCTATCCTTCATCAGATCTTAGCTGTGTTTTTGCCTTTATATCACTAAATATTGATGATATCATTGTAAATGAATACTGAATGTTTTTATTTACTTCTTTTGTTCATCCAAAAGCAAAGGAAAATGCTCGTTAAGACCCCGGACCTGGTCGTTTCCAGTATCTCTGTTCTGATTGCTTAGAAAAATGCACTCTATCAAATGGGCATGCAGACACAGCTCATTTAAAGATATAGACACTGAAAAAGAGTGTTTGGAAAAGGAGTGAAACGGGAAGAAAACCAAGCATTCCTGAATGATGGATTTGAGTGGTATTTCAGCGGGGACATTTTGGATAGACAGATTTTGGAGACCGCTAAGTCTTAGGCAAACTCGTTTAGAAAGCGTGGGCTTTAAAAATGATTAACGGTGTACTGTGTAATCCAATAGTTAATAAAAAGATGAGTTTTATTTCCACAGTTCCAGGGACAGAAAATAGGGACAGAATATATTTGGACAAGTTTTTTATTATTATTAGTAGGAGTAGTAGTAGTATTATTATCTAGTTCAACAACCGGAAAAACAAAAATTTCAAATTAATAGTGACTTTCTAATAAATTAAATTAAATTAATCTGATTAATTAATAAATGTATCTATTTCTAATAAAATAATGTTAACTGTCTTCATTGTCATTCCAATTTTACTTTGGTTTGTATACAGTACGTGTCTGTATTAATGAACTTAGCCAGCCAGCTAGCTCACCATGCTTTATTCCATTATGGTAGCTAACATTTTCTTAGTCAATTAGGTTTCCAGGCAGACACGAGAGCACGAGGGCAGCACATTAAAGCTTTCACTCGCTAATGAATTTATGACTTGTACACCCCTGGCTCTGCATTTCAGTGACTTTGAGGTTAAAGTGCACAAAAGAGATTTTAGCTTAAGGGGGTTTGAATCTCTTTTGCGTGAAGCATGTAATAATCATGTCTTTTTTTCTTCTTCTTCTTGTTCTTTTAAGGGCGTTATAAATAATTAAACACGGCTGCTTTGTGGTTTCTTGGCCAGATGTGGGCCACTGCATAAATAGCTCATGAACATGAAGGCAATGGTTTAGGGCACAATTATTTGCCTAATGCATTTTCCTTAATTCTTTTTAAAAGGTCCCGGAGGGCCTTTTGTGTTTTTTTCATGGGGTCATCCTTTATGTTTTTACATTTTGAAAAAAAAAAAAAACATCTTAATTTTTTCTGCTTTATGCTAATCCTATTGCGATGTTTGCAGATATTTTTTATTGTAATGAAGGAATTAACAAACTATCCATTCATACGTCATATAAGAGGCTGATCAGTCGTTAGAACTGATGCCTCACACCTCCGCAGGTCTGGGGTTTGTATCTCACCTCTGATCTGTACTCATGTTCTCCCTGTGTTTTGTGAGTTTCCTCCTACTGTTCTTAATTCCTTAATTCCTCCTACAGTTTAATTACATGCATTTCAGGCTAGTTGGCATGTGTGTGTGTGTGTGTGTGTGTGTGTGTGTGTGTGTGTGTGTGTGTGTGTGTGTGTGTGTGCGTGCATGTGCGTGTGCGTGTGCGTGTGTGTGTGTGTGTGAATGCCTGCGTTCTTTGATACTGTAGGTTTACACTCCATCCAGGGTGTCCTCTACTTTGTCCCCTGAGCTCCAGCAGCATAACCCAATCTTCACACAACCTTAAACAGGATAAGTGCTATGGAAAAGGAATTAATGAATATGATATGAGGACTGATCTAGCTATCGCTGGGGAGTCTGATTTTCATCAGTGAACCTGCTCAAGAAGCAGACCATTTATTTTCTAATGTGATATTTAATGTCACCAACCACAGATGATGTTTCACTACTGTATATTCCACCATTATGTATATACTGTACTGTATCATACACACATTCAAATACAGTATATACACATGTACATCATGTTGAACAGGTTATCTTCCTCACATGTCTTATCCGCGGCACAATTTTTGCCAAGTCACATTGTATAATTACCGTACATACCTTGTCCTTATTACCTACTCCACCTTCTGTACATTAAATCACTCTCATCCCTGTTCATATGGACCCATACCCTCATGTACCACATTGTTATTTATTGTAAACAGGCCACCTATGGACTTCTAGTTAGATGCTAACTGCTTTGCATTGGCTTTCTACATGTATTTTGCACAATGACAAGGTCTAATCTAATATAATATAATTGGGTCGAATCAAAATTAATCCGATCTACTATAATCTAATCGAATTCAATTAAAGCTAACTTAAGAACATCTAATCCAATCCAAAAATCTACGCTAATCTAATCTAATCTAATAATAATCTCATCTGATCCGATCGAATATAATCTAATCTAATCATATCTATTCTAATCATATCTAATCCAAGAATCTAATATAATCTAAACATATTCCGATTGAATCTACTCTAATCTAATCATAATCCAATCTAATCTACTCAAATATAATCCAATTAAATCAAATCTAATCCAATTCAATCAAATCTAATCCAATGCAATCTATTCTAAATATAATCCAATCTTATGTAGTCTAATTTATTCATAATCCAATCTAATCTAAATATAATCTGATCTAATATACTCTAAGTGCATCTAATTCAATCCAAACTAATCGAATCTAATTGAATCCGAATCGAATCTAATCTTATCTAATCTAATCTAATTCTCAACTGTAAACGAGCCAAAATCGAAATCCCCGCCAAGTTTCATTGTTGCCTCAGAAGGCTTCTTGAGTTTTTCTTATACTTTCTTCATCAAAACTATGTTTTAGCTAACATCAATCTGTTAAATTCATGAAAATCGCATTGCATTCAAAGTTAAAATACTGTCTTGACATTTATTCATTTTAAGTGTTCTTTCTTATATTCTTGTCCTTTAACAAGTGTGCTTATTAATTTGGAACATTCACACGTATTCATCATTACAATACAGGACATATTTCACTGCAGGGCCTCTGAAACACAATTTACCATCGCTCTCTTTTGATTTATATGTCTGCCAAATTCTATGTAATTATTATTCTTGAATGAATAATATGAAATTAATAATATGAAATGAGAAAATAACTTTAGTTTTATGTTTTTCTTATTTTCTTAACCATAATTAATCTATGGATTTCTGCTTGGCTCCCCCAAAACAATATTTGAAATAAATGCAAACAAATAGCCCAGAAATATTTATATAACGTTAATCTTTGGGAGGAAAAAATCAGATAAAGGTGCCAATAGTTCTGAAGTTGACTGTGTAGGAGAAGTCTGAAGGTCGTCCATGACTCTGCAGAATTACTGGCTTTATTTTAATAAAGAGTACAGACTTCAAGTTTAATTTGCTATTCATTTGTTTTTTTGATCAACTTGTATTACTTGTTCTGCCAACTGTGAAACTAAGCACCGGGTTTGTTCAAGCACCTCTTCATATAAAGCGCCCTATTTTTTTCTCAATTTTTTTTGCATCTCTTTTATTTATCCAAGAATCCTTATGGCTCCTAGCTCCATATTTAGTCAAACAAAATATGCAGCTCGATGTCGAGAGCACAGCAACAGATATTAGGTGTTTTGTTTGGGAAGGCATTAGTATTCTGGCCAGGACTTTTATGCAAAATATGTTTTCATAACATGGAAGAAAAAAAAAAGAACAACTAGAATCCATCAGCGGATCCAAAATTACATTCTTCACCCTCGTGACTCCATTCCGTTTTAATAACTTCAGAGTAGTCAATGAAAAATTCATTGACTCTTCTGCATAATATGTTGGTTTAAAAAGAAAAATGTGGAATTTTCAAATCTGATTGATCAGAAGGCTAATTTTCTAAAAATAAAAAAAAATTATGTTTGAAAGATTTCTGAGTCACCACTTGCATGGTTTTTATATTCTGTGACAACATTTTAATAGAGGTCAATATTTTTGAGTCAATGTTTGTAACAGTTACAAATAGTACAAAGATTGCTATGTTGGGTGGGGGGGCACAGGGTGGGCACACCTGGCGACGGATACACCCCACCCTGAAGATATAATTGTCATTTCTGTGACGGTTCCATACAGGGTCGGGTTTCCAGCTTGATGCCAATTGTATTTTAGCACTTGTGGGTGAAGGACCTTGCTCAATGGTCCAATAGTTGCAGTCCAGCAACATCACGGCTCAAACCGTGGACCTACTGATCTGATCGCCTTAACCACCGAGCCACCCCTGGCCCACAAAGATTGCCATCCATCCATCTAGGAACCTTTGTAGTCCAACTAGGGACCATGGAGGCCAATGGTGACCATTGTATTTATTCCCATCTTGTACGACCGTGGAAGGACACCTGGTCAACATTTATACACTACGGTCAATTTGGGAACACCAATTAACCTAACCTGCATGTCTTTGGACTCTTGGAGAAAACCCACCAAGCACAGGGAGAACATGCAAACTCCATGCACACAGACCTGACGCAGGAATCGAATCCAGGACCTGAAGGTGCAAGGCGAAAGTGCTAACTACTAAGCCATCGTGCTATATAAATGCAAACGAAGAGCAGCATCAAGTGTTGCGGCACAGGAAGCTGTTAATCAACTTCAGAGTTGCGTCACACCACCCCGCCGTTAATTCTTTTCCTATAACGGCACACCCTGTTGCGTTTCATTCTTCACACTATACGCTAATTAGATTACTTCACATCTTAATCAGCGTTCGTCATTAGCTTCCGTTAAAACACCATATGAGATTATTGGATGTGGGGGAATTTGATTTACAACCCAGTAGTGTGATACATTACCAAGAGAAAGCTACAGTACATTAACGCCCAGCATTTTGCATTTGTGTTTGCATTACTTGCCTTCGGCTAATCTCTCCCCTGGGTTTAAAAAAGAGAAAAATGGCTGCCTGGCATGTTAAGCTATTACATGCTCAATATGATGGAGGAAATGGGGGGTGGGGGTGGGAATTGGGAGGGGGTGGGGGTGGGGGCAAGTAAATCTGTTTTGTTTCCTTCATCTTTATGAAGCTTTGCAGCCTAATAAGTTCATAGGCTCTGAGTGAGGTTGTGGAGTCAGCGGGAAAACCTACTAGCTTATTAATGTTCAATTATACGTCGGTGTGAGGCAGTAGCGAACTAATACTATATTATCAGGCGTGATTGAAATTCATGGTGGCTGACTTCAGGCGACGCTCCACTCCCACGAGTCAACTGATGTCTTTTTCTGTGCTTTTAAATGACTGTGTGGCGGAGTATAATATTTAGAGGCAGAACTGTAACATTTATAGAGTGGAAAAAATGGAAAGGATCTCAGTGGTTATTTACAGTATGTGAATGGTACAATCACAACACCTAGAGTGTTGGTGATACACATGGCACATTAAAGGGTGTATTCTGGCAATGAGGTACAGTGCAGCAGAAAATTTCATTCCAAGGGTTTATTAGATGGAATGTTGTTACAGATCTCTAATGGAACAGTTTCTGAGTGAACCACCTTCTGTTCAGGGGTTCTACATGGGGTGTTCAAGTCAAACCGGGACTTGTGGTGAAATTTCTCATGAATACAGGCATAAAAGCGATTGGCATTTACAGACAGTATGTGGATGAGACTCTTCCATCTTCCCATCCAGGAACCTCTATAGTCCAACTAGGGGGTCCAATGGTGACTCTCTACATTAAAATGGTGCAAAAGTGTAAAAAAAGAACAAAAAAAGCCATAAATCCCTGAGTGACCCCTTGGTGAGATGTCTCAGAGCCCACTGCAGTTGTTCCTGTAAATATTTAGCGGGTGGAACACCCGGTCCTTTAAAATCGATGGATAACTTGTCTATACCAACTGTACACACAATCATTCAGCAACACTACCTTCACTTTGCAGAAACTCAGCTGGGGGTTATTGCAACATCTCCCATACAGTCCTGACCTTTTCTATATGTTTAGACCATTAAAGGAGTTCCTGGGAGGCCAGCGTTTCAGACATGCAGCAGACAGTCCGATCACAGCTCTGGCGCACTAAAGCAATTTTCTACCTTGATGGTGTCCAAGCACAAGTGAAACACTGGGATAAGTGCATCAGTGTAGCAGAGGATTATATAGAGGAATAAAGGGAGTTTTTACTCTTTTAACTGTGTTCTGTTATTCTGCACAATCAAACATCCTGTTCGATATGAGCGCTCATCGTACAGTATATACACAACGTTGGCGGGTTTTCCCAAAGGAATGGATAAAAAGGAGGAGAGCATGTAGAAAAATTGACCAAAAAGATAGAAACAGAACGAGTTGTGTTATCTTACAGTTATTTCTATTGAAACGTGAAGTTTTTGAAAAGTTAGAATTTTACACCATAAATTGAGTGGCTTGAAACAAACAAATTACGCAAATCAGAATTGCAAAAAAAAAATGTACCATAGAGAAGAAGGCAAACTTAAAGAAAACCAACATACAGTGTCTTAGTAAACTGAGGCTGTATGCCTTCCAAAGAATATTTTCTCAAATTAGTGTTTTGTTGATGGAGTTTTTTTTTCATGCTGTCACATACCATGATACTCTGGTAGAGATCATAAAGGCCATAGTGTGTGCTGTACATCCTCATCAAATCATTGAGTAAGCAAATGGGGGTGGAGTCATCCTGGAAGAGACCACGCCCATCTCTATAGCACTGTTTCATTAGCAGGTGAAAGTAATCAGTCGGTAGAAATATACAGATTTGAACTAACTCGTTTTTTTTTTTTATAGGTACATAGGAAAAACATGGCAACAAAATGTCCCCTTTGTATGTATGTATGTATACATTTGTCGAGTATGTATAGTGAATTTCATGTGTATCCAGTGTAGACATATAAATGGCAACCTTTTTAGACTATATATGTCATTATTGTGCATATATAATAGTCTATATCATGGTGTATGATTGGCTGATATATATATATATATATATATATATATATATATACACACACACATACACACAGGGTGGGCCATAAGTTTCCATACAACAAAAAATATATATTTTTATATAAATATATAAATAAATAATTCCCCCCCCATAATTACAGTATATGGGTGGCATAAATTTAAGATTTGTAGATCTTTAAAAATGTAAACAACAGCGGCAGATATTATTACACTATCAGGTCAATGTACGATATGATATGCATTACATCAACTCATTAACTAAGTAAAAACTAAAGTAACCTACAGTCCTAAAGTTTCCTACCTTTCATCTATTAGAAAGCAGAACCATTAAACATCCAAAGAATCCTTGAGGAACCCTTTTGACTGTACCAAAGTAATGCTTCTCAAGATATGTATTGACTATTGCATGTAATCAATAATCGCATTCATCCATTTATCCTCCACATACAGTACTGTATGTATCATCCATTTATCATTTAAACGTCAATTAATTGCTTTCATTTGGGTCTATAGACTGTTGAAATGGGTAATTGGCCAGTCATAAGTCTTTAGTGTTATTGAAAAAAATCCATCCATGTGCATAAGTTGATGTACTGTTCTATACAATATGCATATATACTGAGTATATTAACAATGTTCAAAATGTTATTTGTTATTCTAAGTCAGTATCCAATCACTGAACCTTCACATATATATGTCCTATATGTTAAATACAAAAAATGACATATTAGCAAGTGAAATACCTTAAATATAGTAAAATAAAAATATCTAGCATCCTTTATTATAGGATTGCAATTAAACAATTATGCTTAAGATGAATAAAAGAAAATTGTTACAAAAAGGGTTTCTGTATCGATTGTAACATTTTTGTTTGAGTTGAATGAAATAATGAATTAATTTCTAGAAAGAATCAGAAATATCTGATGATATAATAATTAAAGAGAAAGCTTGAAATGTAAGCCCAGGCTCAATCATTCTGTGAAAAATCTGCCCATATTTAAGATATTTTCAATCTATCGTAACCTATCGTTTATTTCGGTATCCATGGTCCTACATGAATTTCAGTCTAACATCTAAGGTTTTTTTTTTTTTTTTTTAAATCAGATCAGATTTCTGTATAAAAGATAAGCTGTCTATGTTAATAACATACATACAGTTACCCTACACCTCACAATATGTACATACAGCAGAAGGCTATGTGAAACATCTCTACAGGCACAACTTTTACATAATGTTAATTCAGCAGCCACGTCAATCATTTCCATGGCTACAACTGTAGAAAAATTCTCTCACGGATTGGTTTGGATGAAATGACTTACCTGAATTCAGTCTGTCAGTGGAATTCCTGTCAGCAGCTTGGTTCTGTCAGAGAGAGAGAGAGAGAGAGAGAGAGAGAATGGCGTCTCCACTGTGGGCGCGTGAGATGTGAGCATTCCGTGAGCAAGCCGACTCGACACTGAGTGGATTTGGCGCGAAAAGTGAGAGCGCGTGCAGCGGGAGAGCAAGAGAGAGAGAGAGAGAGAGAGAGAGCGCGCGCGAGAGAGAGCGAGAGCGCACATCTCCTGTGAAAGACACTGCTAAATGGCGCTGAGGTAAAATTGGAGGCATCAATCACAAACGATCTTAATTCTTTCTTCAGGTTAGGCATCTATGTCATTTAAGGTCAGAATGACACGTTAACCTCACGAATTACGAACTGAGAAGCCACCATATAAGGTACTTCCCTTGTCCCTGGGATAATAATGTCAGTGTAGTACTGTGAATTAGACAGCCACATGTTGATCTTCCCCAAACTGTATCCAAAACATATGAAGTACCCAATGTTTACCACATCTTTGTATGTTATAGCATTACAATGTTCCTTCCTTGGAAAACCTGAACCAGCATGGCAATACCCGTGTGCACAAAGCCAACTCCATGATCATTCATTTATCTTCTATATTGCTTGTCTTATATACAGGTTCACAGGAAGCCTGGAGCCTATCCCAAGGTTCCAATCCATAGCAGGGAACACATGCACACACTATATGCTATTTGGGATGACACCCATTAACCTGCTTGTCTTTGGACTGTGGGAGGAACCCACCAAGCACAGAAAGAACATGCACACAGAGAGCCAAGGTGGTAATCATGACACCCCCCCCCCCCCC
>QMIH01000205.1:376692-391972 GCA_003987875.1 Clarias batrachus
AGTAAAAGAAAGCTTTCCACTAGATGTTGGAATGTTTCTTTGCCCAATCTGCTCGAAGACCACTGCTGAGGTCAGGCATTGATCTGGGATGAGAAGGTCTTCAGTGCGGTAGAGTTCAGGCATCTCAGATCAATGCCTGACATCACCAGTGGTCTTCGAGCTGATTGGGCAAAGCAGCATTCCAACATCTAGTGGAAAGTCTTCTCCGAAAAATGGAGGTAATTATAACAGAGGTAGAGGACCGAATCTGTAACGTGATGTTTACCAAGCATATAAAAGGAGACATTTTCAGGTGTCTATCGTCAGAGAATCTTCATCATATTGTCTGACATTAAAAGATCGGCATAATCATAAGGTCACAAGACAGGTGATGCACAATAGTCTGGCCACCCATCCAGACCTACTGTATATAATCCTGTAATTCGTGCCATTTAATATTTTTGCTTAAAAACGTAGGTTTTAGTTCATATAAAACCTGAAATATGGCTTCATCAAAGTGGAGGATCGGCAGTCAAATTTCTTAGAGGGTCTTTCCATCCGTTCCGCTGTCATAAATGGGTCAGATGAAAATGGAAGTCCGGGCCAAGACATAGCTATCGCTCATTTCCTATCTGGGACATACCACCGTGGAATAAGGGGTTGAAATAATCAGAAACATGCTGGGTGATGAGCAACATTCCGTCTGAAATGCAAAATGCGGACCACCCCGGACCACTTTGAGCATTATCAACTACACAATATGTCTGATTTATTTTAGGTTCGTTTCATTGCAAAAACTGTCAAAATATGAAATATGGCTGCTCATGGGTGCCAAAAATATTGCCCAAACCGACTGTTAAACTCACACATAACTGGCTCTGAAATGTTACAAATTTGCAATCATGACATAATCTATGAAGTATTATCTCTGACATCTTTAATTCCTTATGATGTAATATGATGTTCTTATTACAGTAGGTTATATTAATAAGGATAATCAATTCTCACAGCATTTGCATTGAGCACCACGTCTGAATTTTATCACCATGCCTGGACCCTTTAGGCCATTCTCCAAAGCCCCTGGGAGCTTCCGTCCTGCTGTGTGTGCTTCATAATAGTGAGAACTTAAACAGTATCCTACTGTAGTTATGTAACCGATCAGAGAGTGTCACGCAAACCAGATTGTCCAAGAGTCGGCTGGATAGACTTTCTCTCCCAGATTCTAGCACCACCTCACTATAAACACTTCATAAGTCATAGGGATTGGGATATAAAATCAGATATGATTTGCATTGCATATAAGTGAGTCACAACAGGGTTATAATGGAGTGTGTGTGTACAAGTATATGCATGACAGAGGAAGCCCATGGGGTGACCTGTTTGAAATCTGAGGTGGCGGAGGAGACTGAAGCGACCATGTTCAGCAAGGGAAGACAACAAGACGGGAAAAATGTCTGCGAGTCTAAGGGAGAATAATAAACAATTGAACAGGTTAGCCGGCTCAGGCGGAGAGATACCGAGGTGGTGGCAGTGTCCTGGCAACCGTGTGAAGCTCTTACGCAGGCTGTTACTTCCCTTCCTCGTAGTCAATCTTCCCTTGAGCAGAAGATGCATCACCAGAGGAGCTTTATCCGACGCAGAGCCTCGTAATACACATACACATACACAAAAGTATTGACGTATCTTTTTTGCTCACACACAAGGAAATGCACTCCTTCTATTTAATGCACGCTTTTTTTTAAGCACATAAAATGGCTTTTAAGATATTTCAGTTTAATTGCTCAGGTACGCATTAGGCGCAGTAATTCAAAAGCAATGCTTAATTGTGAGTCTAGACAAAAATATCTGTCCACCTACAAGCATCATGGTCGGTGTCCATACCCAGCTACCAGAAGGTCATGAGATCAATTTCTTAATACTGCCATGAGCGAGTCCATTAACCCTGAACTCCTCAGCTTTATATTTGCATTGGGTGAAAGCGCTTAGTAAATGTGTCAGTGTTAATTTTTTCATTTTTTAAAAAAATCTGGAATTGAGTGCCATCCACTCAGATACCTTGACTACTAAAATAAAAACATTAAACCAAAAAACGCAGGTACAGTACATTCCTCCTGAGCTGTAATACCTGCCAATAACGAACCAACCATGTAAATCCTTTCAGCTCTATCATTATACCTGAGCTGCTGGAATTACAGCACTATGTGCACCCACTATTATCCACAATCAAGTGCAATTACTCACAATGCCACAAGCTCGCTGTATTCTGTACATATTGTGAAATACGCTCAGCAGTACAGGTAATAATACCATCAGTTCTGTACATACAAAAGTGCATGTTGTATGTTGGATCAACCAGAAGTCTCCATACGCAGGAGAAACTCTTGGATGTCTTCTAAAATCGTTTACACGAAGGAAGCATCTGTTTTCGCCGCCCCGCCTTTTGCTTTGATTCACCGCGGCATTGTTTCGATAAGCGTCTGAAATGTCATAGCACTTGTTTCTGTCCAGAGGCAATAATTTCTCTGCGGGATCTTGTATTGATGATGGGGGAGTAGAGTTTTACCGCTGAGTAAAGTCTTTCTCCAGCACATCACGAAGATTCTCAATGAGGATTCCTCCAGAAGGTCTGGACTCGGTGGTGACCAATCCATGTGTGAAAATGATGTCTCGTGCTCCCTGAACCACTCTTTCACAATTTGAGCCTGATGAATCCTGGCATCGTCATCCTGGAATATATCAGTGCCGTCAGGGAACGGGGGAAAAAATCCATTGATAGGGAAAAGTCTGGTCATTCAGTACATTCAGGTCATCAGCTGACTTCATTTTTTGAGCCTAGACCTGAGCAACAGGAGCAACCCCAAATCATTACCCTGCCCCAACGGGTTTATATGGGAGGCGCTAAGCATGATGGGTGCATCACGTCAACTGCCTCCGTTCTTACTCTGATGCACTTTACAGGGTAAATCTGGACTCATCAGACCACATGACTTTTTTCCCTACTGCTTGACAGTCCATTTTTGCAAATTTTTCCCACTGATTAGTCTCACTGATGAGTGGTTTCCTTAAGACTACACAGCTGTTTAGTGCCAATCCCGTGAGTCCTGTTCACACTCTGCATGTGGAAATGCTCGAACTTTCATTATTAAATACAGCCGGGAATTCTACTGTTGTTGTTTTTGTTTTTTACGATTTTATGTCACCAAATGTTTAAAAAATGAATAATATTTTTTTCCGACCGCATTTTTCGCCTTGCGCCACCAGGGTCTGGATTCGATTCTCAGCCCAGGTTCGATCCCCGTCTTAGTGTGCATGGAGTTTGTATGTTCTCCTCGTGCTTGGTGTGTTTCCTCCGGGTACTCCGGTTTTCTTCCACAGTAGTTATTTCCTTCCACCCAAGGTAGCCTAATTGCCGTTCCCAAATTGCCCTGTAGTGTGTGAATGAGTGTGTGTAGGTGTGTGTGCCCTGTGATAGATTGGCACCCTATCCAGGGGGTACCCTGCCTCATGCCCTAAGTCTCCCGGAATAGGCTCCTGGCCCCCTGCAATCCTGTATACAGGATAAAGTGGTAATGTATAGACGATGAGTGAGTAAGTGAGTGATTTCTTCCTCAAAGGGGATGATGATGATGATGATGATGTTTCACTACTGTCCTTACAGGTTCTAGTAATTAGTTTTATTAGTTGCAGTAATCTCCTTAGTTGTTGCACGACAATAATTTGAGCCTTATGAAACATGTAACATCTTCTCCACGACCAAATGATATGTCGTCTGACACCGTGGTTTAAGAAATGAGAAGCTACCCAGCGCATCAGTTAGGATTAATTAACTTGCTGAAACATTTTATTTAAATATACATATACAATAGAAGGCGCTTAACATTGTGCTTGATTAAATCCTGGTGGTGACTTTTTTTAATTTTATTTTGGCTGTCCAGTGTATATTGTTTTTAAATTAGCCTTCAGGAATGCCTTTGACAAAAGATGAACATAATGATATCATTCTCGGGGCTGGATCGAGAAGCTGTCTCAAGTGTTAATTTCCCTTGTGTATGAGTATAAGACTTTTGGGACACCCTGTAGTTGTAGCTGTTTGTCTAATTCATTTTTAATGCATCCATCATCTTCTGTTAGTCAGCTCGTTCTTCTTTATGTATGCTAGCTACAGAAATACATGTCCATGTAAAAATAAATCAATAAATAAAATAAATCCTGACGGATTATATTTTCTCCAGTGGAAAGGATTCTGATCCTGACAAACAATGCACTGTAATAGCAATAGAAAAAATCCTTTTAGCTTCTCAGATTCTAAAACGAACCACACAATATGGCTCGAAAGTACAGAATGCGTGGAATGTATGAGATCGATATGTGGAATATAGTATGCTGTAATAAGTATAAATGAAGTCTAATGGCGGATAAATGAGGTTTGATCAACTGGCGGATTGTGTTCCAGACATGGACCCTGCAACGTATAATATTTCAGCGGAGCGGCTCTTTGAAATAAAATAACGTTGCAGAACTTATCGACTTATGAAAACAAATGAACAGATTCGGCTTGTTATGCCTTGTAGCGGTGAAAAGCATGGATTTATATAGTGTACATCATTTCCCAAGCTACAGCATTTGCACACACTTTTGAAGGAGTGTGTTTCCCTAATTTGGATGACGCATTTACCTAATTGATTTACAATTGAGTAAATCCCAGGGGTGTTCTAGTTAATCTAGGACTTTTGTTTGTGCAGAATAACAAAACACAGTCATGACAGTAAAAACTCGCTATTTCTCTCTATATAATCCCCTGCTACACAAATGCACTTATCTCAGTGTTTCACTAGTGCTTGGATACCATCAATGTAGAAAGTATTCTCAGTACATCAAAGCCATGATTGGCTTTGAAATGCCTGGCCTCCCAGGAACTCCTTCAATGGCCCAAATACAATACAATATGGTGCAAGGTCAGGACTGAATGTGGTAATAACTCCCAGTCTAGTTCCTGTAACATGTAACTGATGCGTCTCTTCCGCAAGTTATCCGGCGATCCTCAAGGATCGGTTGAATGTCCACAGAAACGACTGCAGTGGGATTCGAGTCACCTTGGCCGCAAAATTTTAATTACATTCATGAATGTACGGCCTTCTTTAAAACATTTGCGCCATTCAAATATTTTACTCCTTCTAAGAGTCTCATACTCTGCTTTGTTTGAAGTCTCCTGTAAATGTCAACCAGTTTTCTGCCTTCATTCAACGGAAAAATGTCATCATCAAGTTCCAAGTCAAGTTTGACGGCGCAAAACCTTTAGCACTGAGCCATCACTGATGAGACTAATCACTAATTAGATGATGGCATGGATTAAAAATATATAAATCAATAATAGTATATAAAATAGTTGAAGCCATGTAGATAAAGAAGTATGAGATTATCGACTTTGTGTCATGTTACGAACAGAGGACTCATCTGTTTAACCTGAAGCAGCATCAGTCAAAAAATTATTAATTCACCTTGTTCTATTTTTTATTAATACTTTTTCTTTAGTACAGTGGAACCTCAGCCTACGAGTGCAATTCCTTGTGAATTTCCTTGCGAAAATTGAAATTTTGCCAGAAATTTGCTTTGGCATATGAAGCATTTTTGGTCTACGAGCGAAAGTAACCAAACCAAACTGAACCTAAGTTGCATGTTTGTTTGTGAGCCATTTAAAACAAGTTACAAATTTTATGAAAGCTGTTTCGAAAGAGTCAACCAACTACTCCCACGATCTTTGTCATATTGTTATAAGAATATATAATATTTTGGGGTGGCTGTAATGGATTATCTGCATTATTATATCATTTTCTGCAAGAAAATTCTTATCGCAATAAATCTTAAATAACTCTCCTCCTGAACGAATTAAATTCATATACATAGATTTCGCTGTATTTGGGTCCATCCGTATGACGTTCGGCACTTTGGGCAACCCAACATTGGAAGTATATCCTTAATTTCTGCGGCAGCTACTTAAGGAGTTGCCAGCTTGATGCCGGATTGTCATTCACACACTATGGCGTGCTTGGAAACACCAGTTAGCCTAACCCCGATGAGAGAGTCTTTGGCCTGTTGGAGGAAACCGGAGTGCCAGGAGGAGACCCACCAAGCACGGGGAGAACATGCAAACTCCATGCACACGGACCCAGAGGCGAGAATCGAACCTGGATCCTGTAAGCTAAAGACAACAGTCCTAATCACTAAACCAGTGTGCTGCCTGTCTTATTTACAGCCACACTCTATTCATTAACTGATGTTCATTAACATTAAAGGGGAACATCAGTTGACTTTGTAAGCAAGGACTTCTGGACAGACTACTGGTGAAAACATGAAACACATCATATATTAAAAGCAGCAATAGATTTGCTCTTGAGGATCCAGATCCACTCCAGCCCGCAGTCTTTTAGCTATTACCAAGATAAGCTGCTCGTGATTTCACTAATGGGATTCTCAATATACAGTACACATCCACTTAAACCAGGGGTCTCAAACTCAGTTCCTGGAGGGCCGCAGCCCCACAGAGTTTTGTTCCAACCCTGCTCCAACATACATACCATGTAGTTTTCAAATAAGCCTTAATGACCTGTTTAGTTGGATCAGGTGTTTTTAATTATGGTTGGAACAAAACTCTGTAGGGCTGCGGCCCTCCAGGAACTGAGTTTGAGACCCCTGACTTAAACCCTTTGACGTGTCAGTGTTTCCCTCTCCGAGCAGTTCGGTTTTGTAGTTTTGATCCTCGTCCAGTTTGCTCGACTTGCCCTCTTCAGGCTTTCTGCTTTCCTGTTTTTATTTTACCTTGCCTAGCACGACTATGACTCATTGGAATCCATCTGATAAACCTCTTGTGATCAGGTCCTCCCGGCTCTGTGTCATCTTGACGATACTCTCTGTCCATCATGTCAGCTTGTTAGTAAAGACCAGGAGGTCGGTTCATCTATTGATCCGCACGAACACTCTCAAAACAACATGCACACACACACGAGTGTGAAGTGCGAGCGGTGTCCGTGCCGGTAGTTGTACACCTTTTGATTCAAACGTTATTTGAAAGGTTATTTAAAAGGTTATTTATTTCGCGGGCCACCGTCTCAGGAATATAGCGAATCCCTGTGTGAGCGCGGTATCCCGGGAAATGCAATCCTGCTTCAAAGCTGTTGAATGAAATGAAAAACCGTTTTTTGAATTTTTTTTTTTTTGCTTTTAAGATAAGACAACAATTTCAGGAAAAAAGGGGGAAAAGAAAAAAGAAAAAGCAGACACCTAGCTCAAGATTAATGAGAAACTACTTGATGTGTGGTGGTGCTGGAAGATAAAGGCAGCCTGTTTCAAATTCAGCCTGTTCTCATCTCATGTATATTGCAATCATTTCGCCGGCGGCATTTTGTCATTGTTGTCGTTCTAGTTTTTTTGGATTTTTTTTTTTTTTCGTCGTGCCTTGAAGACTTCATATACCTGCGTTTGATCAACTCGTAGCAGCTGGATGTTTCATTTATTTTATAATACTACAGCAACGTGGGTGAATGAACATATAGCTTGGTGCCTCCTTGAAGTGTTGTTTTAGCTCCCAGTGTATATCTAGGACAGACAGAGAGAGAGAAAGAGAGAGAGAGAGAGGACACGGCGGGCGTTGCTTATATAGGACGCAACCCCAGAGCTCCTATTCCTCATCCTCTCCGAGTCAGCGACCCCACTTTACAAGCTAAACCTCCCCTGACATTCCCTAACTGGCTTTTTATCCCTCCATTTGTCCATTCGCTCGTCCACCTGTTTTGCCTATCTCGCTCACACACTCAGCACGGAGTGAGTCTAAATAACTCGAACGTCACGTGCCGTCTATCTCGGCTCATCAGGCTTCTAATACCCCGCTGTATGGGAGAGCGTGATAAGGACAACAGAGCCGCGCACAATGAAACGTACGCTAGCTCTCAGGTGTTCTCGGTTTCTAGCTCTTGAAACACGCACACAAAAAGAAAACAGCTATTAAGCAAGTAATCCGTTGATTAACATGAACATGGATGTGTTCAGCGACGATGATTCAACTCAAGAATAAAGGATTAAGACGTGCGCACATGAAATAAAAATAAAAATAAAAAAATAGATAAAGAGGATAATTTCCTCAAAGAGCTCATTCAGTCTGTGGACATGAGGATGACGCTTTGCATCGGCCCAGAGAGATTTGCGCGGATTCAATAAGCCTAGGTAGACAGTCCGTGTTGGAAATGAGTGGCGATGTCTGTTCATCGATTCAGGTGAGGATATCAATAGCGTTAGAAACGTTAGTTTCGGCTTCACAAAGGAGCTATCGACTGAAGACGCCCAGGGACTATAAGCGCGGAGTGTTTTCTTTGACAGCGCATGCGGCGACCATAACGGCGCCGCACAAACACAATTCACTAATATTTTCTTTTCACCCTGGCAATTTACCGATGAATTGGAACGAATCAGGTTTAATTAAGCATGAAAAAAAATATCACAGAACCCAACCCTGACATACTGTATAACTTAAATTTCCACCCATAAAGAGTTTCCGTAGTGGCACTTTAGGGAAACTTGAACGTACAGCTTTTCATCTTTAACATCTATTTTAATTTCATATTTGCAATTCTGCTGCTAATCTTATTATGCATGCACTTATGCATTTAGAATAGAATCTACCTTTCCTTTCACCTTCTCGCTCCACTTCCTACTGCAGAGCTTAGAGAAAGCCAGGAGTGTGACATTCAGGTGAACAGATACTGCAGACGCACAGCGGCAGAAAGCAAACGAGGGCAGCGTTTCGAGGCTCTCGTGAACAGCAAGGAAGCAAAATGTGATGGATTTCGAAAGTAAGTAAGGGATTTTTGAAAAAACAAAACAAAACATGATGAAACGGTGTCACACTATAGAACGTGAGGAGAGGCGAAGAGACGACGGCGGATACAGTACCGCTACATCTGACAGACAGACACAGGATTCTCGAAAAGGAGCTTTTTTTAGAAAGGCAGACATTGGATCTAGCTATCCAGTTCTAATATTAGGTTAGTTTAAGTGTTTAAAAACATACTGGTTATATTAAGGCTAAAATACATGGGGCGATATGGTGACCTTGTGATCAGGACCGTTGACGCCGCGCGCCTCCAGGATCGAGGGTTCGAATCCCGTTTCGGGGTCTGTGTGCATGGAGTTCGCATGTTCTCTCCATACTTGATGGGTTTCCTCAGTGTTCTCCGGTTTCCTCTCACAGTCCACAAACATGCAGATTAGGCTAATTAGCGTTCCCAAATTGCCCGTAGTGCATGCATGTATGTGTGTGTCCCCTGCAGTGGATTGGCATCCCGTCCATCAAGTCTCCTGGGATAGGCTCCAGGTCCACACCACACTGTATACTGTTCAGGATAACAGGTATAGATGATAAATCAATAAACCTAACATATGATAAATGTATGTATTCCCAATGGTGTTTCTTTATACAGAAGACTTCAAGCACAGTACGCTGATGAGACTCATTTGAACGGTCTAAAGATTTTAAAGAAGACTGTATGTCCGTGCCATGGTGGCTCAGACCCCATGGCAGTCGTTCAAAATGTGCAATCCTTGAAAATCGATGGATAACTCGCGGAAGAGACGCACGCATCCGTCTGTGTCAACCGTACACACAATCGTTCATCAGCGTTAAGCTGCGACATCCATCCTTTCTGTCTATTGTGTTAGAACACCACAATCCTATGTTTAATATTGAGAGTGGATGATGATTCAGGTGTGATGCTAAACTGCTAGCTTCTGTCCAAACCATCCTCGCTCGTTAGCGCCGATGATCTTTCCTCCCCTGTAAGGAAATTCAAACACAAATCGATTTCTTTTTTAAATTCCTGCTAATGGAGGAAGATGAAGTGGCGGCGCTAATGATGCGAGTAAGACAATAGAGGAATACATGAGTCACCTGCTGGTGTAGAAAAAGCCACAAAAGAGCTTCTCTCCTCGAAAGGATGCATTTGATTATTTACTTTGATACAACAAATGCATTCATTACATACTCGCACATTTGAACCTGCTGCTGCTCGTCGTGCAAAACAGCAGAAATGAACTGCCTCTTTTCCTGAAAAGAGAAACTCTAGTTGGTTTATTGCTTCATTCTGGCGCAATATTTTTTTATTTTCATTGCTTGTGCTAAGTGGCATACATGCCGACAGATATACACCAACCGCTGCACTCTGTTTCCAATAAGATTTGCAAGCAAATGCAACTGTTTCACCTTTAGAGTTAATATCTGACAAATATATCAAACCTGCGACCTTGTACGCAATTGGAGTCGCAATCAAGCCAAGACGCTGACGGGAAATAAATGCGAGTCTTTAATCCAGAGCTTATTGTCCCTGACCTGTGTCTGTTATTAAGGCTTAAAGGAGAGCAGTGCATCGCTAATGAAGAGGACGAACATGGTTTATAAATGAGAAAGCTTCCTGGGAGATCCTGCTTAAAAATGGCATTCAGGCCTGGCCACACGTGTTTGGCGCAAGACAAGACCATAATGTCATAGAAGTGGTCATGGGGCTTCAGTGCCCCCATGACATCACTCAGGCTCTCATCTCTTAATCATGAAGGACTTTCATTGCCTCTTCCTGGCGTGCGGGTCTCTCTCTCTCTCGCTCTGCCTTTTCTCCAGCACTGGCCTTTCTGGATAATTGGAGAGTGCTGCTTCTATTGTCTGGGAGACAGATAGAGGCAGGATGAAAGCAACAAAAAAAATGCCAAACATTAATATCAGCCATGGACAGGGTCCGCAGTTTCACACTCGCGTGTCGATGGATATTTTTCCAAAATACTGTTTAAAATACATTTCCGCCTCTTACAATCTACCCGGTGAAATTCCTTACCCCAGTGGCGTCTGACTGTGACTTCGCACCTTAATCACATAACGGCAGGGTTCATTCGTCTGCCACTGCTGTAAACACACTGCATTGCTACTGTACCTCTGCCAACTTTTTTGGCATTTGCTGTCCAGAACTAAAAGATACCAACGTTCTACCTTTGGCTAATCAGCGCTGCACACGGATGCACTAATGTGACATATTGCTCCCTATAGTGTGCTGCTTTTCCTCACCAACGCTCTCATTTCAGCTTATAATGACGATGTTGGACTGTTTTTTTTTTTTTTTTTAAAGAGAGAGATGGATTTTTGGCTAAAAACAGCCATTATTTTGATGTGTGGTGCACATTTTTTCTAACACTCTGGGCTGTTGAAATATGGGGACGTCAATATCGCATTCATTCAATATGAGCGAGCGAGCGAGCTAGCTGGACCACTGGCAGCGATTTAAAAAAACGTTTCATGTGGCAATTATCGAGTCAGCACATGAATTAGGGGAACGTATGACTTAACATGAAACGTCGCCACAAATTGATGAGCAAAAAAGCCTCTCAATCAGTTTCGCTAGCAAGTGAAGGAAATGTTCTTTTCTTGCCAATGTTTGACTGTAAACCCTGTGCAAAGTTTTTTTTTTTTTTGGGGTGGAGATTGAAGAAACTAAATCAGATAACGTTAAGCACACAGTCTGGTGTCTTCAAACACCAGATGTATATTGGCTTGCAAAAGCATTTATACCCCCTTGAACTTTTTCCACATGACAAACTGTATTTTATTGGGATAAGGACGAACACAAAGAGGCTTTTCAAAAAAATATGAAGAAAAATCTGAAAAGTCTGATCCAGTGGAACCAATTGCCTTCAGAAGTCAGCTAGAGGTTTGTTAGGGAACATTAGTGCACAAACAGCATCATGAAGCCCAAGGGACACATCAGGCAGGTCAGGAAAGACGTTATAGAGAGGTTTAAGGCAGGGTTAGGTTATAAAAAATATCCCAACCTTAGAACATCTCATGGAGCGCCGTTCAATCCATCATCCGAAAATGGAAAGAGCATGGCATGACTGACAGGCTGGGCAAGGAGAGCATTAATCTGAGAATCAGCCCAAAGTCCAAGGGTAACTCTGGAGAGATCCACAGCTCAGGTGGGAGAATCTGTCCAAAGACCAAGTATTTTAGTCCTGTCCTCCACAAATCTGGCCTTTCTGGAAGATTGGGAAGAAGAAAACCATTGTTGAAAGTCCCATTTGCAGTTTGCGAGAAGCCCTGGTCAGATGAGACCAAAATTTAACTCTTTGATGGTGGCGGCATCATGATGCTTTTCTTCAGCAGGGACAGGGAAGCCAATCATAACTGATGGGACGATGGATGGAGCCAAAGACAGGGCGGGCTTAGAGGAAACCCTGTTAGAGCCTGAGGCAGAGGTTTATCTTGCAACAGGACAATGACACTAAACATACGTCAAAGCATATTCATGTGTTATATAAATCCAATTGAGAATCAGTGGCAAGACTTGAAAATTGCTGCTCACAGATGCTTTCACATACAGTACAGAGCAAAAGTTTGGACACACCTTCTCATTCAGCGAGTTTTCTTTATTGTGTTCTTTCTTGTGTTCTTTAGCCCAAACGCGTCTCTTCTGCTTGTTGCCTGTCCTTAGCAGTGGTTTCCTAGCAGATATTCTAGCATGAAGGCCTGATTCACACAGTCTCCTCTTAACAGTTGTTCTAGAGATGTGTCTGCTGCTAGAACTCTGTGTGGCATTGACCTGCTCTCTGATCTGAGCTGCTGTTAACCGCCGATTTCTGAGGCTGGTGACTCGGATGAACTTATCCTCCGCAGCAGAAGTGACTCTTGGTCTTCCTTTCCTGGGCCGGTCCGCATGTCAGCCAGTTTCTTTGTAGCGCTTGATGGTTTTTGTGACTGCACTTGGGGACACTTTCAAAGTTTTGCCAATTTTTCGGATTGACTGACCTTCATTTCTTAAAGTAATGATGGCCACTCGTTTTTCTTTAATTAGCTGCTTTTTTCTTGCCATAATACGAATTCAAACTCTTTGAATGAGAAGGTGTGTCCAAACTTTTGGTCTGTACTGTATATATGAAAGTCAGGCAAATATAAGCCTAAATCCTTCACGGAAAAAAAGTGTGGTAAAGGGAAATTGGTCGGCGACAGGGGTCGGACCCCACTTCCAACATTGACAGACAATATTGTAAATACTAGCAACGGGCCTCAACAATCAATATTTTAATAAAGTAGTGTGTATATGTCTGCGTAATCAAAAACAAATAAATAATATGTCCCAGGTCATGATTGTAATTTTGAGTCATGTCTAAGCCAGGAGTGGGAGTGGGTCGGTGGTTAAGGTGTTGGACTGTAGACCAGAAGGTCCACGTATTGAGCCCTGACACCACTGGGTTGCCAGGTCTTTCACCCCCAAGTGCTCTGATACAATCGAGAGTCAAGCTGGCAACCCGACCTTGTAAATAACTGCCACATGAACGGTGGATGTTTATCTGTTGTCGATGTGCCCGGCAGCATGTAGATGGAACCTATGCATCCATCGTCATCCAATAAAAATATTATTTAAGGTGACCTGAGAAAAGAAGAGAGAAGCCTGAAGCCAAATTACAAAAAGTGAAATCAAAACCGGCAGAAGAAAAGCTCTACCATACCCAGTTAATAGTGAACACCTTTCTTCAGTATTTTAATATTTTATATTTCTTAAATGAACAAGCTCGGTATAAAATGATCGGGTTCCTTTAAATGTGGGTGTGTGTGTAATTGAAATACATAAACTATTTAAATTTGCATAATCCAGATATAAAGGTAAAAAAAAAATCAGTGCAAATGATTTGCTGGGAAGAGTTCATCTTCTTATTCTGTAGATAAATTCACCACACACACACACACACACACACACACACACACACACACACACACACACACATACCAGTTTGAGTGGAATATCAATGTTTTTCAAAAATTACCGGATTTTTATTAACACTGAATTTCTTGTATGAATGATAATTAAACCCATTCATATCCAGTATGAAATCCGAGGCTCACTATAAAAGACTTCATGGAAAAAGTTGTTCTGAAAAATTCTGTGATATTTTAGATGTAGTTTTACAAGGATGTGCAGAGAGGCTTTTGTACAAGGAGTCTGCAATCCATTTTTCCTTCAAGGCTCAATTAAAAAACAGGATGTGATGAACCATGATTTTTCTTTTTTCTTTTAGACTACATTATTAAACTGTGAACCGCAACACCGTTACAATACGTGCCGACTGCTGACGGCAGGGTTCGTCTCCGCACCATCTTCACTCCAGGTGTTGGAAAGAAATCTTGACTGATGTTCTTTTTTCACAGCCTTGAAACCTACTTCCCCTTTAGTCTCTGATTGCATTTGCATTCCCATCAGCCGAGAAGATCTCAAGGCCATGGCGCATCCAAAGACGTTTATCTGATCAGGTTAAAATTTAATGGACTCGAAAGAGATGTTGTGTTCAGGCACTCGGGCCTGCTGTGTGACTTGCGATGGTCTTCTGAGGAATTCTGTTTTTTTGTCCTTACAATCGATTTTTAGATCCACTTTTTTTTTTTGAGAGAGAGAGACAGCATGCAAACCAAATAGCTGAACAACAATAAAAAAAAGTGCTGCCTACCATGATCCTTTTATACCATTTATACATCTGACAGCAGGAAAGTCTAGCGGGATGCCTGAAAGTAAAAGTAAAAAAAATAAAAATAAAAAATCGACTGACAAGAGTCTTAAGCAATTTTGCTTCAGAGACTCCCGAGAGGTCTTTTGAGTCGATGCCTTCCATTATTTCTCAACAGCTGGACTGTCACTGTGTGTGTGCCGTGACCTGAATAGAGAACCTAAGAGAACCTGTGTGGTGACGAGACTACCTTTTGAGACTGGATACTTGCTTGCTGCTAAACCCACAAAAGTGCAAAATGGACCTGTGGTGGTACCTGCCTTTTAAAGATGATAGACGCAGAAATGCAGGGTTTCCCTTGTGACAAATTTCCCATCCAGCCATGAGTATGGTCTCAAAGATGATCTTAAATGCTATACAGTATGTGTACAGTATATACAGTACACAAGGGGTGTTTAAGGCAAACTTGGGTCTCATTTCTTTTGAATGAAGGCGTAAAACCGATTGACTTTTACAGAAGACTTCAAACCCAGGACAGTGATGAGACTCTTAGCCATTTGAATGGTGCGTATGTCAATCCCAGCCAAGATAGCTCTGAGCCCACCGCAGTTATTCCAGTAGTGACGGATCGTTCATGAACGATTCGTCCTTTTTGAACGAGTCTTTAACGTAGCTCAGAAGAACGAGTGGTCTCAGAGAGTGATCCGTTCATTTTCCACTGGGCGCGCATGCGCAAAGCATCGCAAAACCTTTTGCGATGCTTTGCGCATATATATAT
>QMIH01000205.1:400180-439667 GCA_003987875.1 Clarias batrachus
ATATATATATGAAAATATTCATGAGAGAACTTAATGAAAACTCTGAATATATTGAATGAAACGTGAGAATATTGAATGGATTCGTATCTGTGGCAGGGGGCATTTTAGCGCATAACACCGGTCTTCCGCGGTGAAATAGCGAATATATTTCTTCATCCGTAGTCTGATACTGAGTGCGGCGTGTGCCACCACTTTGGGCCATACACGCACTCATCAAAGAGTTGACCATAACAGCACTGCATTTTGCGTGTGACGCTGCTTAAATATGATCCAGGTATCTGGATCCACTTGATCTGATCGTTTCTCTCTCGTTGTAAATAAATATATTCTTTTCATGCATGTTTGCTCCACGTGCAGGTGAACTTAGGTGAACCTTGTTTTCATTCCTAATCACTAACCTCCATGAGAACATCTCACTCCCGCCTGTCTTTATTTCGGGCTGAGGAAGGAGCATTGATTGGCTTGCCATTCCATACATAACAAGGCATCTAACCGATCAGAGATGAAAATGGATTCCTGTAACCAATCACAAGACAGAAGGTAGGATTTATTTATCGGAAATGACGGAAGGCTCACCTAATCACAAAATTCTTCTTCTGTTATATTTCCAACAGAGTAGACGCTCCATTACGAAACTTCTTAAGTTAATATCTAAGTAGACTTTATTGTCAGTTCCTGAAAAGGTTGATCAGAATGTATTCTGTCAGGATGTAAGCACCTGCTGGACTATCTTCAATGTAATAATACATACAGTGACTTTGTGAATGCACTGACCACATACAGTACAGTCACATGATGCAGAAGAACTTAACACGCCAACGCGCCGGTTTGCGATTCGATGTTTCACATTCTCGTGCTTTAATAACGGCTACAGCCAAAGCCAGGAGTTATACAAGTTCGTGGCTGGTTTCCGGGACAGATGGTGGATGACACATGGTGAATATGCCTCCAATGCTTTACTCTTCTCTCACAACAGAACAAAATGTTGTAGTGTCAAATAACATTCATCTACCGTAGGCAGCGCAGATTTCACACTGGAATCTCCACAACAGTGTTACAGTCGGTTGAAATCCTAAACTGTTGTGACAGCTCGGCTCTACAGTAGTTGTGGTCTTACAGTACGTTATCGGGTTTCTCACATTCCTCTAGTGCGTGTGTGTGTGTTTGTGTGCAGTATATGTGGAATGTGTCATTAAAGGCAATAACAGAGTCATTCAAGGAAAGAATTAAAAGCTTTCTGTCTGTCTCATCCGCACATCTCCTGGCAGCCTGGCTCTTTCATACGCGTCTCGGTGAAATCTCGCAAAGATATCTGATGATGTTTAAGGGCACACCGATTGTTTGTTTAAATGCATCCAGAGGAACCAATGAGACAGCAGGTTTTCGACTGTAGATTAAGCAGAAAGAGATGCTTAGATTCCCATACTAGTAGCACGTTGGACATATTCTTCAATAATAAATAGCATTTTATGAATAAAACTCCTTAGATTATACAGCACTGGGTAAAGGTCCTGGGCATTCTGTCTTGTTTTCAGTTCCAATTTTGTTTTTAATGGATTTATTTATTTATTTTATGACTCAGCATCAGTACCAAAAAAAAAAAAGATTTCGGAACAATTTGTATTTCAGCACAAAATGAAAATGTTTCAGAAGCTGTATGCCACAAAAAACAGCCTATTATAGGAAAGGCCACTTTGAAGGCTAAATTAATAAATAAATAAAAATTTTAAAAAGGAACCCACAGGGTTACGCATGAATAAATAAAGACAAAGAATAAAGAAAATGATAAAGAATAAAAATAAAAAATAAAATGAAGGGGGAAAAAAAAGATAAAAAGGAGCAGATCGACGTGCAAAGAACTCCGTGGTTCTGCAGGATGATCAGAAAATCTTGTATTGTGCAAACGTCTTATATGCATGTGCGTACAGTACTGTATATGCAAATGCAAGTAACCACTGTAGCGCGATGATGACTTCATAAGTGATGAAACTAAATGTGTCCACGTTCAATAATTACTCTGTAAAAGGAGTAATGAAGCAAAACTTTGAAAAAAAAATCCTAAAGAAAACTTGGGACATAGAGCCTGATAGATGGGCAAAATGGTGAAAATGGCTCATTCGTAGTTCCTGTGATCTGGCCATACAAGCAGCTAGTGATGGGTCGTTCATGAACGATTCATTCTTTTTTAACGAATCTTTAATATGACTCAGAAGAACGAGCAGTTTCAGAGTGATTCATTCACAATTCCACCAATAATTGGTGATAGAGATTTCTGGAGAAAGGTAGGTTTGTGATCAATGATTATCTCTACCATGATTAAGCTTACTATTATTAATAATAATAATAAGAAGAAGAAGAGGAAGAATGGCAGCACTTAGTGGTTAGCACTGTCGCCTTGCTCCTCTAGGTTCCAGGTTCGATTCCCGTCGCAATGTGCATGGAGTTTGCATGTTCTCCCCGTGATTGGTGGGTTTCCTCCAGGTCCTCTGGTTTTCTCCCACAGTCCAAAGACTTGCAGATCAGGCTAACTGGCGTTCCCAAATTGCCCGTAGTGTGTGAATGCCTTAGAGAATATTGACTGAAGGTTCTGTCACGGTTGTAAAAATGGGGATACAGTGGTCACCACTACAGAATAAGTAAGTAGGAGATTCTAGATAGATGAATGATGGGATAATAATAATAATAATAATAATAATAATGAGCATCTTAGATTTACTGAGCATCCTGCAGAACCAGCCACATCTCATTCTTCCCTTTTCTTCTTGTTTTGCTCTTTTCTCGGTTGGTTTTGTGTCTTCTCCAGTATGTCACCAACAAGTGATGTCTCTTGGACGGAAAGGACATCTCGTTTTTTTTTTTTTGGTTTGTTTGTTTCCTGAACTTTGATTCTCAGAAGGAGGAGCGAAGAAGCAGGGGGGGGGGTAATTTAAAAAAAAAGAGAGCGAGAGAGAGATGTCTTTTTGCTGACTCATACTGTAGCTTTCCACAAGACCCTTAAGTCACAATATTATAAATCATCATGTTTCTGTAGTCTGGTAGTGAATTTTTATCTTAGGTCATGGTTCAAGAAACAATGAAAAACAGCGCATTCTACAGTATTTCTCTGGAGTGTTTTAGACAGAAGGTGTGTTTGGCTTGTTACACAGAGAATTCCAATTTAATCTTTAACCCGCCCCCTTGTTTGATTGATGTTGTGTCTAACCACGCCTTTTCTGGCCAAAAGATTCAGGTTCTTGAAAGTTGTAATATGATGAACTCCTTGTAATTACATGTATGCACATGTTTATGCGCTGGCTTTTCCATTAAACCATTACGACATGATTTTTCCCATTTTTAACAAATCATGACAGTGGAACCTTGGATTACGAGCATAATTCGTTCCGGAAGCAGGCTTGTATTTCAAAATACTTGTAAACCAAATTTAATTTTGCCATAAGAAATAATGAAAACTCAAATTATTCATTCTACAGCTCAAAACAATAAATACATAACAATAATTAATACAACATATAAAGTAAAAATAAAACAAATTAACCTGCACTAAACATTAAAAAAAAAAGTAAAAATAAATCCAGACAGTTAAGTGTTTCCTTTTGTGCCCACAGGCGCCGTGTATTTGTATGTGTGTGTGTGTGGAATTAGCCCCTCGCCTCATCTTAAACTAACATACACAATACAAACACTGTTTTAACGGGGGGAAAAAAAGAACTAACAAATAACGCGTGCGAAAACAGAAGAGAGAGGGAGATGTTGATTATAAGAGACGAGCACTGAGACGAGCACTAAGACACAGCAGGGGACTCTTATTTTGACACAGGGGACGCAGCAGAGGAGATGATTATCCATACTTCCCGCAGCGCAAGAGAGAGTAAAATCATTGGCTCAGTTGTGATCACTTGCTTATTTGCTCGGTGTCAAAATAAGAGTCGCATGCGTGATACATGATACTCGGCGGTCGTAAACTAATACTTGCTCGGTTTCCGATTAAAAATGTATTAAAAATCGTTGCTCGGTTTGCGGAACACTCGTAAACCATGTTACTCGCAATCCGAGGTTCTTTATATTAGTTCCGAGGTTGTTTTTTTTTCTATAAGAAAATTGACTCTTCCCCTTGACTTGACTGAAATTGAAACCCAAATTGCTAATTGATCTATCAACTGAGGTTTTTCACAAACCCTCCCATCACCATCACCACCATCATCGCACACTTCAAGGTTAGTGTGGATCCTGAGATGCTTTTCTGATCACTCTGGCGTCTCTGATCAGTATACTGTTTCTGCTTTCAGGACTGCTGCTCTCCGGGCTCAAATCTCACCTGATCAGCAGTTACTGCAATAACCAAAATGTCAGCTCTTGACCTGCATCAGCGATGATTTAAAGCATTGCTCCCCTGCCACATGACTGGCTTATTAGATCATTGCATGAATGAGTAGGTGTATAAGTGGCAGACAAGTGTAGCCACAGAATTGAAATAAATTCAAGGCATCTCATCCTTCAAAAACATACTGCATGCTTTTAAAGAGTTGGGCTTGAAATGTCCAGTTATGATGTAAGATCCTTCGAACAAATTCACATCACCAATACCCCCCAAGGTTTCGGGTTCCACTTGTGCCACCAGGGCAGCTCTGGCCCCCTCGGGCGTGGCTCCGCAGGGTCTCTCAACAGTGTGGTGTCTGGCACCAGGATGCTGCTCTGGACTTTTTTTTTTTTTTACTTTTTTGAGACAGCCTGGCCTTTGGTACACTTGGGTGTCCATGATCATGTGACCAGCTTGCTGATGTTTAGTTGGCGGTTGATGTTCATGTCACCTGATGGCATGTTAATGTTAATACTATTTAGACGATTAGTTCAAGCAACATTAACGGGTTATGTATTACAAACGCTGCCAGATTTAAGTCTCGTTTCAAGCTTAAAGCATTCATACACAATGCTTACACACTGCCCTCTGGTGTCATGACCAAAGTGTATTGTTCGCATCCGCATTACACACTCCAAGACACAAAGCAAGAGACAGCATAGTTAAAAAGGTGATTTATTTATGGTTAACAAAACAAAACAAAACAAAAAAACCCTTCCATATATGGTGAACAAATATCGATATCCCATAACTTTGATAAATATTGCTATGAATAATAAGAAACAGAAAAAAAGGAAGAGAAAAATTAATCATCCACACTTGCACTATTTACACATGTACTGTATAAAGACTATTGGAGTAATTCTTAAAACACAGTGGATTGTGCCTGGCACGGGGTTCACATCTGAGCCACAAAGAGACTCCCGCTGCTGATTGAGATATTAATGAAAAAAAAAAGAGACATTGTGAAGCTGCTGAAGCTGCGTTCGCCCTCAGCGATGATAAACGCTTAAATTAAATGTGGAGACTCCAGACAAGCAGCCTGCGATCTGAAGAACAGAAATCCTTCCTCTGAGAAAATGAGTACCAGAACCTATTTTATTTCATTTTTTTTTTCCATCACATCTAAACTGACCTTGAAGTTGGCCTGGAGTCTACCGAGCCTATTCTCAGCACTCTAATAAAACGAGACAAGAACACCACGTACGCTTAAAAGAGTGACAGTGTCTGCGATGTTAGATAAACTGCGTGGTTTAATACGGCGCCTTGTCTCATCAATTATTGCATCGAGCAAAAGGTTTGGGACAAAAAAAAATTGTATATAAATAAATAAAAATATAAAGGCAAGGCGTGAAAGTAATTCGATCCGGTCCGTGCTAACTGCAGAGCATGCTTCGTTAGCTCGGATTCATTGTTGTTCGGCAGAAATCTCAGAAAATCAATCTGGAGAAGCAATCCAGGCAGACACAATGAAAGAACGTAGTACCCAACTCTACCCGGGAAACCGGCTACTGATGTGCCGGGATCAGGGATTTCTTTTTGTTTTTCTTACTAAAGGAATAAAAGAACAAAAAAAAAGAATGAATCAACTCCCAGAATGCAGTGCTGCTGTTTCAAGTCTGATATCGGAGGTAGATTTCTGTCAAGAGTTTAGGGAAAGAGATTTTTTTTCTTTATGACTCAAGGTTCTCATGCATTTCAAATCACTTTCAATATAATTTAATGGGTTTTAACATTAGTGAATAAAACCAAGGCTACTCAAGCATGCTCTTGAAACTGTAACTCTTGTTTTAAATTAACTTTTTTGTTGTTTTTTTCGAACAGCGGTTCGTCCCAACACAATAACGGAGTTGAATGTTCCTGCTGTGCTGCGTTTTATCCCCGAGGTGTATTTAAGTGACTGCAAATGTCAAGGCTGAGAAGTCAGTTGTGTATGTTTGTGTGTGTGTGTGTGTGTGTGTGTGTGTGTGTGTGTGTGTGTGTGTGTGTGTTTGTTGCCAGGCAAAGTCGGAGATGATGTCTGTGTCTGCGTTAGTCCACTCCGAGAGCTTTTAACTGTCTCTCTATTTCTTCATCTGATATTCCGGGTGCTTTGGCAGCGGAGGAGGCGGCGGCGGCGGGTTTGGTTCGGCTCGCAGAGGGAGCATGGGCCATCTGCAGGGAAACGACAGGAGTATTAGGGCTTATAAATGAAACGGGAAGAAACACTTTAAACGCAACAGGAGGCACAAGACATCAGGATGTGTCCAGAAAGCTCAAGACGTTCATGATGTCCAATAAAAGGAAATGACGAGCTGTGGTTCAATTGATGTGAAGTGATTTATGTGTGTGCATGTTTGTGTGAGTGTGTTTCAGATAATTATGAAGATGTCAAACAGATGAAACTTGTGCTATGAGAAACCCTGCCAAGTGGAAAAGACTTATAAAAAGCATGTTTAAGAAAGGGGAAAAAAAGCAATAAAATATCTTCAAAGTACTTTATGGTTTGTCAAGTTTCTATACATTTAATAAGTTTTATAGTTACAGGCGGATGTGAGTAAATTACACAAATACTGTATTTAAGGAAAAGAAGAGATACAAGAAGTAAAAGTACAACTCGTCCATTTATAGTTGTACTTGAGTAAAAATTCAAAAGTTCTTCAATTTAAAATGTACTTAATAGAGACGGGAATCACCAGGGACCAGCTGGTACGATCTGTACTGTGATTTTAAAAGCATATTGCTTTTATAAATATCCTGATTCAAAATATTTTTTTGGTCCAGATTCAAAAACAATAGGTTTTCCATACAGGACACTGTGCTGCCTGCCACTATGAGAACACTTTAGAGAGCACCATCTGTAGGATTACAGAAGAACTGCAACATATTACCATTTCAAATGCAAACACACTGTATATTAATTAATTTTTTTATTTTTATTTTGTGGAGCTGTGTCCATAAGCAAATTGCCAGACAAAAGAATTACGTTGCATCATTGAATCAATCCCCACCTCCACTACCATCTCTAGTGCTCAAGTATCAAGGGTACAGAGTTTGTTTTACCTAGAAGTCAAAGTTTAGATCTCTCTCTCCCTCTAACACACCAACTCTGTCTCTCCCTTCTTCATTCCTGTTTGCAACCATGTCCACTTCTGATTTCATACACCTGCTACACGGCTGAGCATTTCACAGAGAATTGTGCAGGTCACAAAAAATAAGTAGCCAGCAGGTGGCGATATAACCGTTTCCGCAAGATTACCACTACTGTCATGTGACGCAACGCCATGCAGAAATGTAGTGAAGTAGAAAGTACAAATATTTGTTCAAGGATGTAGTGGAATAAAAGTTAAAAGTATATCCACTAAATAAACAAATTTTAAATATTAAATAAATATCCAATATACCAAAACCACCCATGTATTATACAAAACAGGCTATTTCAACTAAATACAAAATATCTTTTGTGTACATGTGAACGGATGTGTAGTCTTATGTCTTTTATACTGTGGCTTTACGAGTCAATCCACGAGCACGATCATGAAAAAAAATGCGGCCCTGTGATAATGGTGAGTAATCCGATTTCTGTATCCGCAAAGAGACAGAAGGATTCAAAGTCTTGTCAAACAACATGTCAAACAACAATGAAGTGTTGTAAAGCCTCGTGCCTTCTCTTTAACCATGGTCAGCTGACCTCCTCGCATCACCGGGATTCCCCTCGTGATTAGGAAACAAAGTCTCGCGAGAGTTACAACAACTGAAGTGGGAAGAGATTATAAAGTATACAACAGCATAAAAAAATTAAGAAGAAAAAAAATATTGGGCAGCTTTATAAAAATAAACAAACAAACAAAAACCTGTTAAGCTACACTACACGTTATCAAGAACGGCATGAAAAGGAAATCATATTTAAAAGCAGCCGGTGCCAAGAGGAATCATAATAAAATAAAGGCTCTTTAATATTTTACTTCATTTCCAAATGTTTTACTTGTTTGGAAAAACATCATTATAGTGTTTGAAATTGTTAATATTAGTAACGTTTTTGTGTGGCTGGTACGGATTATCTGACTTTATATCATTTCATATTGGGAAAATGCGTTTCACAGTACAAGCAATTTCGCCTTAAGAACTCGCCTCCGGAATGGATTAAATGCCAAGGTACAGCCGTCAAAATAAAATGTGTCATGTACAGGAAAAACGTCAAAGTAAAATGTCATGTCACAGTCATGTACAGGAAAAATGTACTTAAGTAGAGTAATGAAGTAAATGTGTTAGTTTACTTCCATCTCTGGTTACAGGAAAATAATCAAAAGCCTATAATAATAATAAATAATTTTAATCTTTTATTATTATTGTCACATGTACCTTACAGCACAGCGCCCCTGGAGCAGACAGGGTTAAAGGCCTTGCTTAAGGGCTCAACAGTGGGGACTTGGCGATGCTGGGGCTCGAACCCCCGACCTTCCGATCAGAGCAGCACTATAACTCTAACTATAATAAATGTGATGTATATAAAATATATACCCATCTTCTATTGTTCTTTAATATATTTAAACAAAGTAATTGTTGGCAAACCACTGAACCAAAGCTATAAATACAGTGCCTTTCAAAAGTATTGGCACCCATTGTAAAGATCAGGAAAAATAAAGGGTTATGGAAAAATCTACCTTTGCATCAAAATCATCTTCATCTCACACTTTAACCTTTAATTGATAAACATTTTTTTTTAAAAAAGGGGGGGAAAAAATTCAACAAAAACACATGTGCTATGAATTATTGACAGTCCTGCGTTTAATACTCTGTACAACCTTCTTTCACTAATAAAACAGCACTTAGAGGGGAGTTTTCTCCTCGAACATTTTACAAGGTTGGAGTCTATTCCTCTCTACAGGATCTCTCCAGATCATCCTCTCTTGTACCCTCTCCGCAGCTCACCCCACAGGTTTTCACGGGGGTTCAGGTCAGGGGACTGACATCGCCGTGGCTGGAGCTTGATTCTGTTCTTAGCTGACCATTTAAGTGTTGATTTAGACATACAGTATGTTTCACATCACTGCCCTGCTGGAAGATCCAGTTTTAGTTTCAGTCTGGTTTAGATGTAGGAGATCCTGACCTGTCATGAGGTCATGTACCCTTACAAGGTTTCTAAAACCTCTGGGGAACAAACATCTCAGAACATAATTTTTTTATTTTTTTTTAACTCAGCGTATTTAACAATTAGGATGAAGTTTTTTTTAATTATAGCCATCTTTTTTTTATGTCAAACCTGCATTTATGGTTAAGTGCTTTTATTAATTTGTCCTGGCATACTAACTAATTCTAAGTCATCTGTCACATGTACCATGGAGGTGGCATCTGAGGGTGGTTGTGGAAACTTGAAGACTCCATACAGATTTTAGTTGTCCTAGTAATTCACTAAAAGTGAGCATCCTCTGGGAATTTATTTTAATTTTTTCACCGGATCTCACCAGCCTTCTCATGGTACACTTGAGCAAAAACAAACTTGGGTCGTCTTCCATTCAGGCAGTTCCAGTTGATGTTCACTTGCTTCTGATTGAGACTGCCGTTTTCACCTGGGGAACTTCTTTGTTTTTAATCATTATTCTCCGCCCTCTGACTGTGAACACACTTCTCCTTTATTTGGTTCGTGTGTTCACTTTTCTTTCCCTCATATTTGTATCTCGGTTAATCGGGAATTCGTGGATGGCAGCTTGAAGATACTAGCGTTCGTACACTTTGTTGGCGGTTACAGACTTTTTAGAAATTTTTGAAAAGCTAAAAATAATCTGATCAGCTTTAATGAAATCAGTGATGATATTATTATTTCAGGTTGAAGTCTTCGTACATGTCTGCCTGTCTTTCTGTATGGCAGAAGTCTGTTATTTTTTTTATTTACAGTATTATAATTACTATATTGTTTGAAGAATTAAATTGTTACATTCATGGTAAATTATCACACTTTGTTAAGTGATGCCTATAGACACGCCCACTTTGAAAGCAAACGCGCTGTACTCGTCCCAAAAAGTGATGGAAGAAAAAAAAAAGAAAGAAAAAAATGCCCATAACATCCTTTCTACTCAACATTTTGATTTAATTCATGGTGCAGATTTTACTTCAGAAAAATACAGAAAAACTACCAAAGTTTCATTAAATTCCTGTCAGGACAAATTTTTCTGAGACTGGTTTCTGCATGAAACCAATGCTGACCAATGTATAGAGAAAACCTTTCTTTTAATTTATATAGATTAACAGCTGCTTGTGATTAAGGTTTAATATCAGTAGTATGTAGTACATCAATAACTCTAAAATATTAAAGAATCCTGTTTTTCCTGGTTTCGTACGTTTTTATGAAATGAGTCTCTCTTACCTTTCCCGAGATCTCGATGCCGATCTCATCCAGCACCTGGTTCACGATGTCCTGGGATTCTTCCTCGTCGCCCGAGTCCTCGAAGAGATCGTCCAGCGTGTCGCTCACTGAGCAGAAAGGAAAAAAAAAACGCAAACCGTGATTGTTATGTTTTTCCTTCTACGTCTTCACCTGATCGATGCCTGCCGGTCGAACCACTTCCGAGATTAAAAATTAAAGAGGACGACTTACTCATCTCTTCAGTCATCTCCATCTTCGCGGTTTCTTTCTGGAAGTTCTGCATAGTCTGTAAAGTCTTCTGAGGATCCATCTTCTTATTGACGGCCTGCATGGTCTGGGGAGGAAAAAAAAAAAAAGTAAACATACAAACTTCAAACTTAACACAGAGTGTCTGTATCCTCGGGTGTTTCCTCGTACTTTAGTGGTGGCGCCCATGGCGCCTGCCATCTTCATCTGCGAGTGCATGAGTTTGGTCTGAGTGGACATGGACGTGACTTTGGAGCTGACGGCGTACGTCCTGGTCTTCTGTTTCCTCAGCTGCACCAGCTGTTTGGCCAGGATCTTACACGCCTCCTTATTTCCTGACTTGGCCATCTTCTTGATTTCCATCTCCTGTTTTGAGCAAGAAGAGATGAGTCACAGACAGTATGTATACATTTCATTATGTGTCGAGATTGCCATAGCACTTTTGAAATCCCAAATCTTCCATTTCATTCCACTCATAGAACATAAATAAATTAAATATGTTATTAGTCTTTCTTTTACCCCCTCTAAAAAAGTGAATAAGATGTTTACTGTAAAGACTTCACCGAGTCAGAAACGCTGTTACAAAACACTGAAACAGGAGACAACTTCCAAAAATGGTGAATAAACGTTTCCTAATGGAAACCGCCAACAATCCGAGATGTGTTTCAGATCTGAATGCACCATCTGTGATTCAGAGACATCTCCTTTGTAGCGCAGACTGTAAACACGAGGTGTGTTCAAGTCAAAAAGAGATTTTTTTTTATTGTGTACAATAACAAAAAACAAACAGTTATGAGAATAAATACTTCCTTTATTTCTTTATATAATCCCCTGCTACACTAATGCATTCATCCCTAGATCAAGTCAGAACGTTTTCTCAGTACGCCAGAGCTATAATCGGACCGTCCGCCACACATCTGAAATGTTAGCCTCCCAGGAAGTCCTCTATCAACCCAATCATGAAATCCAAAAATCACTTGGAGCGAGATCAGGACTGTACGGTGGATGTGGCATTAACTCCCAGACGAGTTCCTGTAACGCGTGTGCATGTGATGTTTGTGATGGCTGTGTCTCTTGCGCACTTCTACAAGGATCTGGTGTTCCACTGTATGTCCACGAGATCGACAGCAGTGAGCTCCAATAGACCTCGGGTCATTCATGGACGTACGGCCGTCTTTAAAACGACTGCACCGTTTTGCAAATGTTTTACTGCGACCATACGCATCATCACCGTACTGCGCTTGACGTCAATCAGTTTGACGTCTTAATTGATGAGACATTTCATCACAAATTTCTTCTGTTTGATGTACGACCCTCGTAAATTCAGTTCACAGTTCACTTTCCATTATTTACATGTACACGATAATATTTATCTGTTTATCGTTCTACTTTTTAGCTTTTATATTGGTCAGGTGATTTTACTGACTTTTTTGAACGATTAAACCCGTTCAGTTGAAAAGATAATTTGATTAGTAAATACAAAAAAACACATGTGTTATATGATGTGTTTCATGAAGCCCGGGGAATCATTTATTAGAGTCATTTCCTGTCTGCGGTATCACACGCTTTATCGGACACCTGTGCAGTTCCTGTACATTTCGAGGGAGGTGCCTCGTACCAGTTGTTTTTCCTGTTTCTCCAGTGCGGCTCGGTCTCGCGTGATCTGCCTCTGAGTTCCCCTCAGCTCCTTATTCTGCTCCTTGATGACGTCTGTAATGCAAGAACAGAAATGGCTCGGAGTCAACATGTCCATTAGGGTTGCTCGGACGCTCACTCAGTCTCATAGCCTTATCCTATTGGTTTTCCCTTTTTATTCTGTATGAAATAGACTTCTGTTCACAACAGAGAGCAGGAACTCTCGGTCTCTCTTTAAATACCCATCAGAAAGAACTAAACACTGATGGGAGGTTTAGTGTTTACCAGATTCTGACTTTCCAAAGAGACAGGAATCAATTGAAGACACTTTATGTCAAGAATGTACACAAAAACAAACCAAACATCCAAACTGTCATCAATAAACACTCCTGTTAGCTCACTACAGCTACTTCAAGCTAGCTCGTGCTTCCTCAAAACCGTCCAATAACCGCAGCGTACTCACCTTCCACCGTCTTCTTCTTAAAAAGCGACGCCATAATAACCAACAACTAAAATGCTAAAAATAAACAAACAAATCCTTCCAGTAGACTTTCTGCTACTTCAGTGCCGTCTCAGAAAATGACACACCGACCTATTTCCTGGTTCTTTCCCGAGAAGGCGGGACAAACACACAAACCGCAAACGATGATTGGTTGCTTATTGCGTCACGTTTTGAAATCGACCAATCAAAAATGTTCTTTTTATATCACAAGTAATGGAAATTAAAAGAAATTTTATTTTTAAAAATGTTTTTGTTCCTCCTTGAGATTTATACTTATGTGATATATATATATATTTTATTATATTTTACATGCCTTTTTATATTTTATATACCTAGGCTTCTCTGAAATATGACCGAAACCACAAATCATTCACTAAATTTTGAGAGTTTTGCTACCCACAATGCACCGCAGGAGACGTCATCGAAACTGTGTAACCCAAAAAATGTCCACGCCCACAATGCATTTTGTTAATTAAAAAGGTATTGATCGAATATATTTATCTTTCTTACTTTATGGTTCAGGTTCAATTAATAAACAAATACGAATTTCAAATCCCTTTTAGAGAATATAAACCATTAATTAATGCTAACCCAAATGGATTATTGCAACTTTATAAATCTCATCTTAGTTTATGTGAAATATTATCAGGCAAACTTGATATTGGTGCTAAAAAAAAGGGATCCCACCTAGGTGAAAAAGTTAATTTTCAGATAGGAAAAGCATAAAAAATAATAATTATCTTTTTCTGCCACCTTAAAAAAAATCATAAATTTTCTGTAATACTTCTCATCTCCCAATCCATACTTTTTTTTTGTAAATATGCATGCACGTTTATATTTTTATCAGATAAAATGAAACACATATGCTAAATACAATTTCATGCCCTTTTATGTCTGTAGTGTCTGTAACTTTTTGGAATTCAAATCTTTCAATTATCTTAATTGTCTTTCAGATGAAACTTGGCCAATTTAGATTTCACATGAAACGTAAACTCCCAAATTTTATCATTCTAAAAATGCAAAACTGTTATATTATTGCAACATAAATTTTACATGGTTACAGACTCTACATGTTTTTTGCTTTTACCAGAAAACTATTTAAGCAACTCTTTTACAGGTCAATGTGCTTCTAGAATCTTACATCAATTTTACTATCAAAATACTTAAGAAAATATTAATAATTAGCTTTTTTTTTTTAATTGAAGCGAGACAGTATAACATTGAAAAAATAAAATTTAGATTTTTGGGGGCACATATAAAATCATGTCTGCAAAACAGCTGAAGTTAGCAAAATTAAATTTTTAGAGAAGCAAGATTAGTCACTTCTATGTTGAATAAACTTCAGGAGTAGTTTCTTTGGCACACATTTACTGTATTGTATGTATAAAACACAAAAAAATTCTAATTAAATCAGAAGTTATACTGTGTTTTGGCCATAATTATGTATGACAAACCAACTGTAGGTGGTGTTCTCATCACTGATAGACAATGTAGCAATAAACATATACCAAACCATTCATAACCTAAACAAGAACATTCCAAAAATTGCATTTTGTTGGGCTTCAATATTTGATAACATAAATTTGAAAATAATAATCATCATCATATACAAATATTCTATTCATAACAATGTTAAAGATGGTCATTTTAAATTATTACACTTAAGAAAATGTATTTACACTGTTCATTCCATAATTGCAAAGTATGTAGACATTGCAGATATATGTAGGGTTTGCAACCAACAAAAACAGAATGTATTGCTGTATGTATCTTTTGGTGTAGTACAATCTTTTTGGCAGCCAACTTAAATTCATTTGGATACATTTTTAACTTAGGGTTGGTTAATATACAGTATATTAAGATTTAATATCTTATTTTCCAAATTTTAAATAAAAAAATAAAGTCACTTCCTAAAATATTATCTTTCCTCTGTGAAATTCAAAATTTCATCTCCTCTCTTAATCTCCTTAAATATAATACCACAAATCGTCTCTTATTGTCTTGACATTCAGATTTACACTGTGTGAAACACTGTTTTTCCCCTAGTTAGTTTATTTTGTCTTTTTACGGTTTCTTTTTATTTATATATTTATTTTTGACCAACATTGTATTTGTTTATACATCACAAATTTTTACTGTCGAGGGAAAAAATAATACATTTCCCCCTGATGTTCAGTGGTCTGTACAATTTGGTCTGTAACTGAAATGATGCATTTTTCATCCATACCTTACTCTCACAAGATTTTAACCTTTTAACCCAATTAACGCATAACTTTCCGCCTTTTGCACATTATCCAAATACCAACAACAGTTAAAGTATCTCTCTCCTGAGCAGATGTTAAACTTTATCTATGTTTCTTCATAGTAAACAGTAACAAAACGCGCCATCTTGGAAAGACTGCACTGTGACGGCACTGTCCAATGACGTTGCGCATTTCCCACGCATGCGCAGAACGAGCACGAACGAACGCACCCCGTTTCGTGAGACTCCGGCGGGGCTTCGTTGTGTGTTCGTTATACCTCGTGCGCGCTCGGCTCTTTCCGGCGCTCCCGACAGCGGAGTCGTGCCGCAGTTTCGTCCTCACTCGCGTTGTTGTTGTCTGCGGTGACGCGGCGGAGGTGTACCCTGACGCGGGCTCTTACGTGTCGGACTGAATAAAAAGTGGAGCTCCGGAGGCCCGGGAGTGACGCGAGAACAGAGAGAGCGAGTAAGCGAGTCCGTGACCGGGTAAGGAGGAGATACGCAACGCAAATAAACGCGCGTCTAAGTTTTCAGCCATGGCGTTTCCTAACACACACAAAGCGATCATGGCGGCGGCAGGGAGGTTGTTGTTTCACACCGAGCCGCTTTCAGTCAATGAGTCACACACACTCATAGAATCAGAGGAGCACAGGGACGACTAATGGGGTCCTAGATAGATACATAAATAGATAGATGTATGTGTTTAAACACGTAAAGGAGCCATGCTTGCTGTGAAGACCAGATCACACCCCAGCGGCTAGCTAGTAACCAAAAAAACGTTTTCAAGCGCGCGCTGCTAGCAGAAATAGCTAACTGTATACTGTACAGAACCTTACACATAGCATTAGCGTTCATGCTAACTACAATTTACAGAACACATTAACCCCCCCAAAATCACAAGGGATATAATTCTCTAAAATAATCAGCTATGATATATAATATATATATATATATTTTTATACAGCTTAGTGTCGGATTTACGACATGAAATTTAAAAATTCCTGTCGAAAACAATGCGACAAATATTGTTTATTAATCGACGTTAGCCATTAATATAATGTTTCTAACGAATCGTATCCATCACATACGCACTGAAATGATTTTCGTTTGCATTTATTGTTGGTGAATGTAATTTTTATTAGTAGTATTATGTTTTGTATTTTTAAAAAAAATAAGAACCACTCTCGATTCCTTTAGAACGATTCTTTGAATCAGTCGACGCGAATCGACTCTCCCAAAACGAATCCCATATAATACATCGTTCATAACAAATAGCTAAAATAAATACTTTTAACGGATTACATTATGTGGCGGTATAGTGTCTTTGTTGCATTTAATTAGACACTGGAATATATGCACAGAGACGGCGAATGTGTGTGTATTATGCTCAATAAAGCACTTAATTCAAGGTACATTCATAATAAAAGAAACTCTATTACAACGTGTATACAATTTTCTACTTTTTTAATGTAGTGGTCATTTTCCCCTTCTTAGTTTGTTTTAAATGCATATACGAATAAAATGAATGAGAAGTCGCCTACCGATTTACTCAGATAGTTCGAATGAATCGATTCTCTAAAATGATTCCTAATCACATTGCTCTTTGTGTATGCGGAAGTAAAAAGGCGGCAAAAAGATACAAGAAGTCTTGATGGTTGAACTGATTGTATGGCACAGTTCCAAAAAATCACTTTTAATCTCAAAAATAATAAACTCACATTAATGGAGTGTAAAGTTTAAAAAAAATGATTAGCTATACGAAATGGAGTCACATTGCATCATTATAATTGCTGTTATAATTAAATGGTCATATTTTGTTAGAGCTGTCATTAAACCACCAAGCATCTGTAATATCCAAGTTGGTACACATGTGCTGCAGTGGATTGAGAACATTCACACCTGAACAGAACAAATAAAGTTTTTTTGTGACTGGTTCCCCACAGGTCGTGTTCTTCCCAAGCAGTTCATTACCATCCTATAAACTGTTTATATTGACATATAAACCTGTACGCTACAGTTACAGGTCAAATGGTTAAAAAGGGACGTGGTTACTGTATAACACACTCTATTAGTCGTCTCAGTGTAAGCAGGAATTTCTAGCTTTTTTTCTGAAAGCTCCATAGATGTTTCTGTCATTATGACATCCCCCATCAAAAGTGCTGTACAGCAAGACAGAAAATTAAATTGTTATAATTAAAACATAAAGCCAGTACTTCCGTTTCAATTATTGCCATGATGATTCATCCTAAAGTACAACGATTATGAAGCAAGCTTTTATATCAGGTCTGTATAGGATATGTAATGAAACATAAGTGAAAAAAATGTATCACTTTGATTATTATTTAATTTTTTAAAGGATTTCCAAAAGCAATGTATCAGATTGTTTTAGTTATCCTGAAATTACTGGGGTCATTTTTTTAATGGTCCATATTTAATTTTTTGCAGTTTATATTAATGTTGCACAACTTCCACAAAAAGGCAATTGTTTCCTAACAGGTGTAAACAGGTGTTTACGTCACAGCCTGCCTTTGTTACAAGGCACTGACATAAATGTTGATAAACATCTCGTCAAGTAAAACATCAACATATAAATATAGGCATAATTTCTAAATAACTATCCAGACCCTAAAAGACTTTAGTTGTAAATAATGGCTTGGGCTCCTACAACAAAGCAGTGATACTAACGGACACAAAACAAAGTCACTGGAGAAATAATTACAAAAAAGTTATCACCACTTGCAAAAATCAGCACACACTTGTGTGGTTTAATTTATTAATGCTATTAGTACACAATCAGTTTTATAAAATGGGAAATTAATCTCAGTTTACACACCAAAAAAATGTAAGTCGTTCCATGTTAGGAGTGGCTTAAGGTTTTTTTGTTTTGCATGTGTAAAGATTAATTGAGATGAAAAAAAGGAACGGATTCTAAGACACCCAAAGGGTGTAAAGCAAATGTAGATATTGAATTATTTCCTTTTAACAATTCTTTACAGGATGTATTTTGTCTTATATTTCACTTCCACAAAAAAATTACAATAAAAATGTATAATAGTGTAAACGTCTGAATGGTTAAATGATAATGGGTTGCTGAACAGCGGGTCAGGGGTCGCCACTGTTGGGTCCTTTGGCCAGACACTGACTGTATACTCTATACATCTCAGACGCTGCATGCAGTGCTGCGACAGGAAGGACATCCAGCATAAAACCTGTCGGATCAAAGGATCTGATGTGGCAACCTCTAGGATAAAGCAACAAAGCCCAAGGAAATGTTCATGTAGTTAAAACTGTTTGTATAACATGACAGATTCCCCCCAAAATCAATTTTGTAAAAAAAAAGAAAAAAAAAAGATACACTTAGTCACATAATGTGGGGCTCATTATGATAGTCGAGAAAGAATCATGGCTGAGACAAAAAGAGTCGAAATAAGACAGACACAAAAGCAAACCATAAACGATTGCACATACGAGTGGAACCAAGTGCTATCTAATCAATGTAAAGTTCATTTAGGACAGCAGTTTTGAAAGATGGCGCTGACATAAGTTTGAGTGTATAAAAAAATAATAAACAAGTATTTAAATAATTATTCTTATAATAATAAAAAAATATATAATATTCTTAATTTATTTGTTTGCATTTGAGGTGGTAAAATATTGCCATTCCTCTATAATCCTACAGGTGGTGCTCTAAAATACTCACACATTGGTCTGTAGCAAAACAACAATTATAATCCAAGTTTGTTTGGAACTGTAACGAAGTCTAATAACATTTAAGATTTTATTGGGATATTTATAAGGTAGTGATACTAAAAAATGTCAAACAAATCAAATCTGCACATGGGTATCATGGTAATATTATATCTGCTGGTTCATGGTGATTCCCGTCTTTAACCTTTACATTTCCGAAAAAGCATTTTCAGAGTCTTATCTTCGTTTTAGTTTTTTTGTTTTGTTTTAGACACTTTGTGAAAAGCTTACACACTGTGTACACATGACATGACCTTGCCGTGATCGTTTTCTTTTCCCCCCGTCCCCTCAGGCAGGCCGTGCTAACAGAGTCCACCTGGTTTCCTCACTGCGGCTTTCCTAAATGACCATGGACGCAGGAGCAGATGTGCAGCAGGGCAGCGAGACAGCTGTCTCTGAGACAGACACGCAGCAGATTGCCACCCTGGCGCAGGTGAGCCCGAGGCTTAATCCGCATCGCTCTGTTGGAATCCTGGAATTAGAAAGTATGTGTGGAAAGTTCTTGGAGTTATTTTTAGACATTGATTCCTGTCATTTAACACCAGAAGAATATTGTGGAATACTTTAAATGCTTTAGGTTTTACTGTTAGTGTGTACACGTCAAAACCATTTCCAAATCAGCGTGTGTCTGTCAAGCAGGTTTCCATGGCAGCGGGCCAGGCTTCAGCTACCGGCCCCACGGTCACGCTGGTGCAGCTCCCCAACGGTCAGACAGTGCAGGTTCACGGTGTGATTCAGACCACGCAGCCGTCTGTCATCCAGTCTCCACAGGTGCAAGCCGTACAGGTGAGCGAGGGAACGTCCTGATTTCTGTCTCACCGACCGACTCCACACGATCCATCATGTTTCTTTTTAATGCTTGTTCTCAGATCTCCACCATTGCCGAGAGCGAAGACTCGCAGGAGTCGGTGGACAGCGTGACAGACACCCAGAAAAGGCGGGAGATCCTCTCCAGACGGCCCTCATACAGGTTTTCTTCAATACAGAATGTTTTGTAGTAAGTGTTTGTAATTCGTCATTAGTTGATTTGAACGATTCGAATCTGTGCTTCGCTCTATAGAAAAATCTTGAACGATCTCTCGTCGGACACTCCGGCCGTGCCGCGGATAGAAGAGGAAAAGAACGAGGACGAATCAGCGCCAGCGATAACTACAGTCACCGTGCCCACCCCCATTTACCAAACCAGCAGTGGACAATACAGTGAGTGAGATGAGGGGGGTGGGACACATACACAAGCGTTCAAATACACACACAAAACAGTCCAGTGAGGTATCGGGGTTTTTTTTGTTGTTTGTTTGTTTTTTTCCCCTCTATTTCAGCTGAATTATTATTATTATTAGTTGTCTTAAATACTGTCGGTTGCCTCAGGTAGATCATTTAAAGAAACAATTTACTCTAATAGCACGTCTTTATTAGAGAGAGTTTTACACCACGTTTTTTTTTACGTTTTAATACACTCTACCAGAAGGACATTTCCTATAACGCTGTTCATTAAGCAGCTTTCTCGCAAAATCAGCGTTGAAGATATCTGCAGAAAAATAATTTGTGAGGACGTACAAGGAGTAATAGAACACAAAGATGGTTTTTTTTTTTTTTTGAGTTTTTGTGTGTGTTTGTTTGTTTGTGCACGCATCACATTAAAATTAATTCAGTAGCTTCTATGGCAAATGTTTTTCACAGGTGTATTTTATCTGAGCTTGAGGTAACGTGTAGGCTTTGTTTCATCTTTCGTGAAGAGAAGAGATGCTAATTTGGAATATAAATGGGAAAACGCCCTTCTATGATTCTTTCATTACCACAGATGTTTGGATGTATTTTAAAGTTGATAATAACTGATACAGAATAAGAAGTAATCTTAATAATAATAATAATAAAGACCTTTAAAAAATCATTAGTTCATCTCAGAATTCACCAGATGGCGCTGTACATTTTTTAATGCGCAAAATGCGATCTGGCGCCGTTATTTCACTTTCTCTATAGAAAGGGATAAATACAACGTTCAAGCATCAAACACACTCGGGTTGCAAGAATTTGCTTTGTGGTTTGGATCATATTGCTGTTTGGAAAGTTTTGCTGCTCTTATTTGATTAGGCTTAAAATTATTTTTTTTTTGTTTTTGTTTTTTATGGAATTCCCGTTGTGACTTGGATTTCTGTTGTACTATAGTAATTCCTCCTTATTATTTGACTTGGCTTGCAAATTCAGATTTTTGCATGCCTATTTCGGTTTGTGATTTGGCTTTTTATGGGTACTTTGGGTGTATTAAGGTTTAACGAGAAACGCTTAAGTGGGCCTGCACAGCACCCTGCCCTGACTGGAACTCAAACCCCACTGAACACCTTCGGGGATGAGCTGGAACAATAATAACTGCACCCCAGGCCTCCATGAAATCCTCGCAAATCTAGAGTAAAGCCTTCCCTGAAGACAGGAGCTTATTGTGGGAGCAAAAAGAGGAGACTGAATCTGGCATAGGATTTTCATCAAGCTCTTATTATGGATTTTTCTTTTGTCATTAAAATAGGGATAACGAAGACTTGTGAAATGTGTAATTATGATTTAAAACATCTACAACAAAAATGTTAAGGTTATATACAGTAATTGACAAGAAATAATTTGTTGTTCTTTGCCTCTTCACATGCGCAGTCTTGAAAAAGTGTAACTCGTTACCTGATTTATTATATATTAAATGTTACTAAATATCTGATGCTCAGATAACTTCACTGCTTAATTAGTATTTATTTGGAACGACTGCGGTGAGTAAAAGGCATTCTGCTTCACTTCCTCTCTCTCTCTCTCTCTCTCTCTGTCTCTCAGTTGCCATTACACAAGGCGGAGCCATCCAGCTGGCCAATAACGGCACAGACGGCGTTCAGGGTCTGCAGACTCTGACTATGACTAACACAGCAGGGTCCCAGTCAGGCGCCACCATCCTGCAGTACGCTCAGACCAGCGATGGCCAGCAGATCCTGGTGCCCAGTAACCAGGTGGTTGTGCAGGGTGAGCTCAATTATACACACAAATTTTGCTGGATAAATTTATAATGCCTCGAGGCAATACCGAGGCTCAACACACGGCTCAAACACAAACATGTTTCTCATATCAGACTGTTGAGTGCTGATTTGATCAGGGGGATTCATGGTGGACGCTCCAGATTATTTATATTAGTATCGACAGAAGGAGTCTCACATGTTGTAAATGCTTTGTTTTCCAAAAAAAAAAAAACCCTCAAGGAGTTCTGCCTTCTCTTTATTATTTTTGTTTATTTATTTAGTAATAGGGATTATTAACTTTGTGCAAGATATAGGAGGAAGTGTCAAGTACAGGACTTACTCCTGCTGGCAAAACAGTTTTCAATGCCGCACATAAGAAAAAAAAATCAGTCATCATTAGTATCTCAGTAGTGATTCAGTTCTTTTTTTTTTTTTTTTTTTTTTTTTTTTTCTTTCATGTTGTTCAGACACGAAGCCACTATATTAAGTAAAAGAGGAAAAAAAACACTTTGAATTTGAATCATTATACTTCGGAGCAGCAGTTTGTCCAGCAGGGCAGTAAATCTCTCAGGATTTTTCATGAGGCAAACATTTTTCCGCCTCAGTAACATAATTTAAAACGTAGCAAATTGTCAACGACTTGAAATGAAAATATTTATCCTGCGCTTTTTCTCCTGCAGGTTGCACAAAAAAATCATTTGTGAATCATTATTACAGTATTGATTTTTTCTTTTTTACTACGTAAATAAACCTTGGATATCAAAGCGCATTTCCCCCATATGAAATACTGGAAACTCAGATGATTTGTCCCAGAAGCTAAAAATATTCATATAAACTTGATTAATAAAAATATATAAACTAATTCAACCTGCACTTTACCTTTAAAAAGAAGAATCGTAGCTGATGAGAGAGAGATGAGGAGGAGGGGGTCATTTTGTAGGACGACACACACTAACGAAATCACTGCTCTCTGTCTGGTCACTGGAATCTTCTTGTTTTTGTGTGACTTTAACAAAGAACCTCTCTAATGAGCGCCTCCTGTTAAGGATTTTATAGAAACGCGACGTTGCATTTTTGCCGTTAAACAGCTAAACTGCTACAGCCTTAACTTTTTTTTTTCTTCACGAGGGCCCTTGTTTCAGTACAGTTACTAAAGAACAAACACTACACTTGGACAAAAAAAAAAGCTTTAGGAAACTTGCAAGGTAGACAATTACCCACAATCCCACAGCGCGAGAGATAAGAATCATTGGCTCATTTGTGATCTTTGCAGATAAAGCGTATACGTCCTACAGTACTCGTATTTAAAGTCCTCGCTCACTTATCAAGTTAAAATGTGTTTAAAAAAATTTTGCTCGCAAGAACGGTCACATTTCTTACAGTGAGCGATCCTAGTGTTGAGATTGTGCAGTGTATTATTATTATGCAGGTCGTTATTGTTTATCATCTGTGTGTTTTAATATTTTCCACATCACCATCATAATGTATAGAACAATCTAATTGCTATATAATATTATTCTCCATATTTCAACCATAATTTGTAATAGATGTCTAATAAGTCATGTCGTCTTCCCTCTTGTGTCTCGCCGCTCAGCCGCGTCCGGTGACGTCCAGGCGTATCAGATCCGCACAGCGTCGTCAGGGGCCATCAATCCCGGAGTGGTGATGACGGGTCAGGGAGGTGCCGAGGAGGCCACGCGCAAGAGAGAGGTCCGCCTCATGAAGAACAGGTACGGCTCGTACACTCCCGGCTTAGTGGGGAGAAAAGCACCAGAATAGCGTCCAAACGTAACGTTCAATGTGAAACGTTCTGTGAGTGTAACGCTGAGTTTTGGCCACAGGGAGGCAGCGCGAGAGTGCCGTCGCAAGAAGAAGGAATACGTGAAGTGTCTGGAGAATCGTGTGGCCGTGCTGGAAAACCAGAACAAAACCCTCATCGAGGAGCTGAAAGCACTTAAGGACTTGTACTGTCACAAATCAGAATAACACAAACACACACACACACACACACACAGCAGACGTATTGCGCTTTTTCCCCCAGGTCCTACTGAGAGACAGTGACTCTTCCCTTTACACAGGCACCTGGGCAGCAGTCTTTTCTTTCTTTCTTTTTTTTTTCTCTATTTTTTTTTATATATATTGGCCTGTAAGAAATAAGGAACTTGTAACATCTAATGCCTTTATTGTGTCCTGTATGAAAATGTTCACCTTTTTTAAAAAGAGAATCTCATGACAAGGTAAAAACTGAGACGTGACCAGACAGCCGTGTTACAGGGCATCATGGACGCGACGACGAACGAGGCATCCCGACGTCACGTTTGCAGTTTAATTCGACGAGAGATCCCACGATGCACCGGTGTCGGACGGCCACGCCTCCTTTCAATCACGCTGACTTTTTTTTTTTCCTGGGAGATGCCGTCCGTCCGATACCACCAAGTGGGACTTGAGCAACAAAAATCAACAAAATGAACTTGTTTGAATTTCTATGTGCTTTCTGTTACTAACACCTGAATCCTATTTTGATATGAAAACAAACAAACAAAAAAAAAAAGTTCTATGAAATATGTATGTATATGCTTCTATTATGGGTTATTTGCCATTTAACCTGCACCTTTGCCTCTTTTCTTTCACCAAGTATCAGGATAAAAAGTAACGCTTTCAAAATACATTAAGACGCTGTTCAGTTACAGGACCTACACTTGTAAAAGCATTTAACACGTACTAGTTTTTCATTATTGATTTATTCGTTATTAATTTTGCATCTACATGACACAATTTCTAAAATGCTTCCTGCTGAAACTCCCCCCCTCCCTCCCTCCCTTTTACCCATCCTGATTTTAATTTTGCTTTCTGCTTTGAGCTGGGATAAAAAAGAAAAAAAAAACCCACAAAGTGCCAGCTTGTACCTGTATCTTGCTCTCACTGCTGAAATGAACACCCATGTTTTCTGTTATGTTTATCTTTTCCTTCCATCCAATGTACCCGTCTGAAATAATATTACACGCATCCTGTTTTTAAATCTGTTTTTTCTGTCATTTTATTTTTGGTATACGTTGTAATTTTATAATCATCATGATCAAATGCGATACGGCGAGCGAGCCGATTTACTCCACCTTTGGCGGCTGATGCTAATCGAGAGTGTCGGTTGCGCGCGTCAGATTTTGTGTTCTTGCTAATTCCTGTGATTTGGCATGTAGGTCAGGCATGCTTTCAAAACTTTCTTTCAACCCTCTTATTTCCATCTTTTTTTTCCTCACCTGAGTTGGCATGACGTGTGTGTTTACGTGAGCTTGGTTTTACACATGCAAACCAGGACACACCGCACGCAGGATGTGCCGTTATAGGAAAACGATCTGCAATATATACAGTCACTGAATCGTCCTTATCTAATTAATTGACAGTGATCTGAATTATATTTTCTCAACTCCACCATTTTTCTGCTTTCTTCATCTAGAGCAAGGCATCATCCTGCTCTTTTTTTTTTCATAAGGTGTTCTAGAAAAGGACAAACACTGAAATATAGTATCCAGGATTAGGAAACACTGCCCTAAATAAATCCAGTGATTTATCTGACTTGATGTTATCACATCGTCGTCGCCCCCCTTTGGCTGGAAGCTTTCTAAAAGCATCTGCTCAGAGGATGAGGAGGACTCCCCGGACCTGTCGTACCCCGTCCGAGCTCCTCGTCCTTCCCCTCTTCACGGTTCCCATGCAGGAATGGTGAATTTGATTTCTTGTAGAAGATTAAGTGAGAATTGGTGTGGGGGGACGGGGGGGACCATCACGATTTCTAATGTATTTGCGGTATTTATAGTTCGCTTGTTGATGATGTACTCGAGGTGATGCTAATCCTAATGAGCCTTAACCCTGTGCAAATTTCCTCCCTTGCCTTGGCCCTCACCCATTTTATATTTCATTTCTTTTATTCAATATGGGTAGCAGTTAATTCCCACCCACCAGCCAAACTGTCCCTCTTACATGACAGCATACAGACACACAGAAAAGTTGTTGTTATGGTTTGGTAATTATTTGGGACTCAAACTCAGGCCTTCCGCATGGCAGACGAGAACCCTACCATTGAGCCACCAGCATCTTGAACCATGAGTACCCTGAACCAGTGATCTAAAGCCTCCTTGATATTTCTTTCCATTGTCTTATCCAGGGTTAATACAGCTTTGACTAGCCTTTCGGTGAGGGATCATTCACTCACACGCTCTACACACGGTTGCTGGAGGCCTGGAACCAATTCTAGGGGACTTAGATGTGGTACTGGTAGGAAACAATCTGTCACAGGGCACACACACACATTCAACACCTCCTTCACACCACAGGCAATTTGGAAACGTCAATCAACAACCTGCTTGACTTTCAAGTATGGGAGGAAAGCTACCAAGCAGTGGGAGAATATGCAACCTCAACACACAGACCCGAAGGTATAGAGTCGAAAGGGGACTTGGCGGCTATCCCAGGACACTTAGGCCATGAGATGGGGTACACCCTGATTGGAGTGGTGATCTATTGCATGCTTTTTCACACCCTGTGGGCAATTTGGGAACACCAAATTGCCTATCCGGCATGTCTTTGAACTGTGGGAGGAAACCAGAGTACCCATAGAACATACCAACTCCATGGACACATACGCCGAGACGAGTGTCAAACCCAGACTCTGGAGGTGGAAGGCGACAGTGCTAACCACTAAGTCACCGTGCCGCCCAAAACTAGTTTTTGATCTAATATTATGTTGCGTATGTGCCCAATGTAGCAACAAATCACTTGTTTTTGTTTGACAGAAGTGATGGTCTTCTGTTATTGAAGACCAGTCCACCATAAGATTTTGCAGGTTTGCACCTTCTGAGATGCTTTTCTGCGGAACGGTGGAGTAGTGATTATCACTGTGGCTTCTCACCACCAGGGTCGGGGATTGATTCCCACCTCAGGTTTGTGTGCGTATGTGGAGTTCGCATGCTCTTCCCATGCTTGGTGGGTTTCCTCCAGGTGCTCCATTTTCCTCCCAAAGACAAGCAGATTAGGCTAATTAGCATTCCCAAAATTGTCCGTAGTGCGAGTATGTATGTGTGTGTGAGACCTGTTATGGAATAGCACCCTGTCCAGGGTGTACCCCACCTGGTCTCCTGGGATGGGCTCCAGACCATCCGCGATACCTTACACAGGATAAGCAGTATAGAAGATGAATGAGACCTTATGAGACCTCTCTCATCAACAGAGAAATTTTTAAAGCATAAATGTACAAATCCTTCAACATCCATCCTCACTATATTTGTCCCATCAGGGCGAAGGAAAGTTTCCATTAGAAGATTAATGAAGAGAGTGAGAGAGGATGTACTGTAGACTCTCATGCCGTATCATTTGGCAACATTGACTTCGAACCTAATTAGATTTATATAATCAGAAACCTATTTAGCTCCCTCGAACGCATTTAGCGGTTGATTGTCGTAAAGCGGTAAATGAAAGTAAAGAGGCTAATCCTGATTTCGCCCCGATGAAAAGCTAAATCGACGCTGATTAGCGTACGTCAGCCGATACGCTGCTTTGAATGTCGTTTATAGCTAAATGAGACGCTACGCTAAACGATGTCGTAAACAATTTGCGTTGTTCTGCCAAAAGAGCAAACCTTTGGATGACACATTAGAGTGACTCTAATAATGAGCTGATATTCCTTAACGCATCTGATCTGAGCGACGGCACACATTCACTATCGAACAGCACAAAACGTGTTTTGAATTAGCATGTACTGTATATAGCTAAAGCTATGCAACTATGTACCATCCAGTCTTACAAAGAGTGCAACGCAGATAGTCGACCAAATAAGCCCCAAATGAAGCTTGTTATTTGCACGAGGCACTTTGCAGGCTCACACAAGTCTGTGTGCAGGACAGCCGGGCGTGCCTAGCATCCAAACAGCAATCTGGACAATAATCCGCAAGCAAACACACGCGGCTGCTTTGCATCAGCTTCCCTGCTCGGTCATTCTTCAGTCACAACTGATTAGCGACCAGTGATATGCAGGGAGTGATTGCTTTTGGCCTGCTACAGCTGTGACAGGAAGACCAGCTGAGGTTGTCCACTCGAGGCCATATGGTAGGACGCAACCTTTCTTTCTGCTGTCTCTCTTTTCTTCTCTCTGCTCGATCAACAAGATGGGAGCTGTTTTTAACCTGATAATGGTTGCGTCCATCTGTTCATCCATCCATGTAGCCCATACATCCAGTTATACATTAAATCAACTCCATCAATTCTTCTTTTAGACATCCATCCATCCATGTTGATTCTCCTGTTTTACTTTTTATTCCACAACCCTTCATCCAGTGGGTCAATTGGTTTCTCATCTCATATCTAACCCTAAAGCAGATCTTTAGGACAGAATTCATCCATCCATCCAATTGTCTTGATTTCATTCTTTTGCTTCTTATTTCTTTTAGCGCCAAGTCATCCATCTCAATTCTTCTCCTTAAAATCTGAGTCTAATACGATATCAGCTTATCCACCAATTCCTCCATCCATTCACCCATCAACCATCCAGGATATATAGTTCTTAATTATTTCTCTTGATTCTGTTCTCTTGCTTCAATCTTCTAATGCCATACCAACCCATCCATCCATCCATCCATCCATCCATCCAACAATCCAGTCATCAATTTCTTAATTATCTGTCTTGATTCTGCTCTCTCTCTCACTTCATTCTTCTAATGCCATACCAACCCATCCATCCATCCATTTCTTAATTATTTCTGTTGATTCTGTTCTCTTGCTTCAATCTTCTAATGCCATACCAACCCATCTATCAATCAATTTATCCATCCATCCATCCAGCCATCCAAACAATCCAGCCATCAATCTGTCTTGATTCTGTCTATCTACCTTCATTCTTCTGACATACCAATCCATCTACTGTATCAATCAATCAATCAATCAATCAATCAATCAATCAATCAATCAATCAATCAATCAATCAATCAATCCACCCATTTCTTAATTATCGGTCATCATTCTACTCTCTCTCTCTCTTCATTCTTCTAATGCCATACTACCCCATCTATCAATCCATCCATTCATATGTCTACCCACATATCACATCATACATCTATCTAAACAACCATTTAATTAAGGGGATTATTAACACATGATGCGCCTGTAGATCAAACCCTGGTATCCATTATCACCCAGATGAGGATGTTGAGTCTGGTTCCTCTCAAGGTTTCTTCCTACTGCCATCTCAGGGAGTTTTTCCTTACCACTGTCACTGTCGTCCTCGGCTTGCTCATCAGGGACAATCTTATAATGTTTATTAATTCGCATTCACACTTCATACAAACTTCCATCATTCTTTTGATTGCATAAAGCTGCATTGCAACAATGACAACTGTTAAAATGACTATACAAATAAAATTGAATTGAATTATATATCAAGTACATTCATTCAAAAATCTATTTATCTGCCTGTATATTTATTAACTACTGATCAAAAACATCCATCCATCCATCCATCCAATTATAATAATCCTTCATGCAATCCACCCGACAAATACCCCTCTATTCAGCAATCATTCCATTTCATTCGTTCTTCTTTCCATCCATCCACCCACTGGCTTTTCTTGTCATTCTGATCCTGAATCAATTTCAATAGTGCCACAGTAATACATACATTTCGTCCTTGTCTTAAAACGGTTGTGAGATCTTTTCCCAGAACAGCCACAAGGCCATCGTTGGATTCTTCAAGAAGACACACAGTGTATCCTCATACAACACTCCCACTGAACCCAGAATCCATGATGGATGTCCACTTGTCTGAGTTACATTTCCTGTTGGCTCGGTCTTCTCATTCTGGGATTTCAATAGTTTTTTCCCCTTTATGAGTCATTTCTTTGTTATCCAGTTTCTACAAATTAGATCTAATTAAATTGTAATTAACTAACAAATGGTGTATGAATACTCTAGAGCCAGCAGTCTTCCTCCGTCATCTCGCCGACCCGAAATTGAAGTAAATCAAAGACAATATAATATATTTTTCAATCCACATGCTTCAGAATCTACAAGTAGTGCGTATTTAAACAAATTTCCTCAGTTCTTTTACAAGTATGCAAATTAAACAAAGCTCACTTGGCTTTATAATTATAGCTCGGATTAAGTCTCTCTCAGCTCATTCACTCTGCTTTTGTTCTTCGGAGTACAAAAAGAAAAGCCCCAGCCTCATAAGTATCAATACCACGTTGCTATTCATTCGAACGAGACTCGATTTCAGCCGAGCAGGCCCGTGTATCATCATTCAGAATATGCACAGGTATCTCACACACTCACAAAAGTCCATTCAGCCGCTCAATAAAAGCAGTGTAGTCTGGTTGAAGTCCATTTCTTTTTCGATTTGGAGACGTTTCAATTATCCCCGAGAAAGTGCCGGTGAGCACGAGCGGACATGAATGAGGATTCCAGAAGTTAATTTCACTGGACGCTTACTGCAGTGAGAAAACCAGCCGCACAAAAGGTCAGCCAGACAACGAACAGCTGTATTACTTATAGCTGATAACGTGGGGAATGGAAAGGAGCCACCGAGGCTACAGTATGTTTACGCTTTTCATTTGAAGGAAACATAGTGGGCTTTGTTATTTTGTGCGCAGACATTTCTCTCTCTTGAAGATAGCATGGAAAAATAGTTTTTTTAGAAGCGAGTGACAAATTTGGAATTATAAGTGGTATGGTTTTTACAAGATATGGTAGGCCTATAGGCATGGTCAATGTTTTAGAATAAGCTTGGTGCTGGGAAATGATCTTACATCAGTTCATTTCAAAACTCGGTCCATGTACTGAGAAAAAACTTGAAACAATATTAATTGTAAAGATTCATGGTTTATGGGGCAGTTCTTCAAACAGGACGTGCTCCCTTTGCTTATATGGGAAATAATGTATTGTTGTGGCCAACGGGGACTGCAATAGTGGTTAGCACTGTCGCCTTGCACCTCCAAGGTCGGGTTCGATTCTCGCCTTGGGTTTGTGTGAGGAGTTTGCATGTTCTCCCCGTGCTTGGTGAGTTTCCTCAGGGTACTCTAGTTTCCTCCCACAGTCCAAAGACATGCAAATTAGGCTATTCGGCGTTCCAAATTGACCGTGTGGCACCTTGTCCAGAGTGTACCCCGCCTCGTGCCCTAAGTCTCCTGGGATAGGCTCCAGGCCCCTTGCGACCCTGTATATAGGATTAAGTGGTATGAGACTATGAGTGAGTGAGTGAGTGAGTGAATGAATGTGGTCACTGATCTGTGGAATATCCTGGTACATAAAGGCATCAGTCTTAGCATGAACCATTCATTCATTTTGTATACCGCTTATTCTGTGTACAGGGTCAGTGGGGCCTGGAGCCCCTATCCCAGGAGATTTAGGGCATGAGGGGACAGGGTGCCAATCGATCACAAGGCAAATATATTTGGGAACGCCAACAGACAGTTTGGGAATGCCAAGTACAAATCGGCATGTCTGTGGACTGTAGAGGAAACCAGAGTCTATGGAGGAAACCTACCAAACATGGAGAGAAACCCCCTGCACACAAACCCAAAGCTGGAATCGAACCCACAACCCTGGAGGTGCGATGCCACAGTACCACCATTGATGAACCAACACCACATTGTATCGACCTAATATGACACTTCCTGTGTTTTGTCGCCCTGTCCATTATCATGTGGCTGGAAAATGAGACAAAAGTGTTGCTCTCATTTCATCATCAGTATTAGTGGCAGCAATGCTGGATGAAGTTCATCTGCTTCATTTTGCATGCCTTTTCAATAGTTTATTGTTATAGGGGTGATATCTTTGAGTTTTGAGAGAGAGAGAGAAAGAGAGAGAGAGAGTAATTGGTGTTTATATAGGAATAATTGAGTAAAATTGTCTCTAATTGTAACTCTAATTCAAAGAATTTACATTAGTGTGTGTTGGGTTTTTATACCATAATCTTTGATTATTTTCCTGGAGGGTGCCAATAATTCTGAAACTGACCCCAAGAACTCTAAGATTAGGCATACTATAGTAACTTTTTTCCTCCCTTGTCTTTTATTAATGATGATGCTGTAAGCTACGTAACAGATACATTGTATTGTTCTGTTTATGATCTTTTATATGTGAGTGCTAGTTCATAATTCTGTATTTCCTCCAAGCTTGCACAGATCTGTCTGTATTCGGACCTTAACAAGCGTATCAGCTCGCTAACGAGGCCGTGACGACAATTGTCTAGTGATGATGAATATGTCTATTCCCGCGACACTGACAAATCCCATTTTCACTCTCAGGACTCTCCATGTGTCCAGACACATTCTATTTTCTCTCAATAAGCAGCCTGCAATTCCACGCCGGGAGAGTAATTCTCTCTAAGAAAAACTGCCCAGAGGAGAGGTCTGTGCCGTGATTCTGTCTGCTCGTGATGGGTTGTGTCTTAACTCACAAACTAAATAGTTTGACATAATAGTATGCCTTACGAGTTACAACCTACTGTAGGTATGATGTGACAAAATAATTGATTTGAAGCTATTGAGCCTGGTACTTCCAGATCTTTCATAGAGGTGTGGCTTCTGAAGGTGTAATCCAACATCAGGTGCAGTTACTGGGTTACTGGACCCTAATATTCCACTAATAATAGGAATAAATGGCAAATGATCATTTGAACCTGATACAGCCCGATCGAAAAAAATCTTTAATGGGAATAGGAGGGGGGTGTAAATTTTTGATAATCTATTCAGTGGGTAAATATTAGCTATGTAGACATTTTATCTGATTGTTTCTCTCTCGTTGGAATAAACGCTTCCCTTGAGATTCTGGGAATGAACTTTTGCTTCCATTCCTGGTTAGTAAACTTTGCAAGAACAACTCTCCCATTAGTCTTTATTTCAGACTTCATCCACTGGGTCTCTGGCTGAGGAAGGAGCACTGATTGGCTCACATTTCATATAAAGTAGTAAAGCACCTAACCAATCATAGATGAGAATGAATTCCTGTAACTAATCATAACACAAAAGGCACAATTTATTGGAAAGGGAATCGTAACCTAGCCTCAAGACTGAAGGAAAACGACATCTTCCATTTCCAAAACCACTTGACTTCAGCCATTTCAACCATTACTTGACTTGACTTTGTGCATGTGAAAAAGTAACATATTGATTAAATGCGTTAGGGAACTGGTGGCTCAGTGGTAGGTTTCTTTCCTCCCATGCAGAAAGCCCGGGTTTGATTCCCAGCCCATGCCCAAACCCCAAACTGGATGCAGTGCAAGTCCCAAGCCTGGATAAAATGGGAGGGTTGTGCCAGGAAGGGCATCTGGCGTAAAACCTGTGCCCAGTTGTTGTGCGGATCAGTTGGTCCGCTGTGGTGACCCTTGAACAGGAGCAGCTTAAAGAGTAACAATAAAAGTATCTTATAACCTGAATGCTTTTCAATCAGATTAAAACCCACGTTAGCATAGTGGTTAGCATTGTGGCCTAGGACCAGGTTTGATTCCCACTTCAGGTCTGTGTGTGTGGAGTTGGCATGATCTGCCCATGCTCTGTGTTTTTCTTAGCTTCTGGTTTCCTTGCACCATGACATTAACATTAGGCTAATTGGTGTTCCCAAATGTCCCGTAGTGTGTAAATATGTGGTGTGAGTGCATGCGTGCCCTGTGATGGATTGGCACCCTCAGGTTGAGGTTCAGGGTGTCGGCTTCCTGCAACCCTGTATACAGGATAAGCAGTATAGAAGATGAATGAATGAAAAATTTAAGAAATATTGTTCAGGTAAAAACAACAACAACTGAGATGATGCACCTATGATGTAGTGTTTTAAATCACATGTATGTTTATCTCTTTTGGTGACATTCTTGGCTTATTGGAGAGCGAGCCTCGGATGTCTGAGATTGTTTTTGACTCGTCTGGTCATTGTCTTTTTTTTTTTTTTTAGTGATTTCCCCTGGGTGAGAACTATCGCAACCTTTGTATCTGGATTTCATCTTCATTCACGGGTTGCTGTTGACACTCAAGTCTGATGGCCTGATTACAAAGGTGATTGAGGAGGCCGGCTATTGCAAGCATCACAGTTGGAAGACCTCAAGCTTGTCCTTGTCTCTGCAATATCTTGAAACTGTTTGCCCTGACAGCTTCTACTCTGAACTTCTGTTGGGATTGCACTCTCTTTTCTTTGGCTAGGGACTCCATATATTTGGATTCCTTGACCTGATAGATTTAGACTCCATTGGGGTAGATAATGGTTTGTATGGTTTCCATCATCCAAGGAACAAAGAAATTTGTTTTGATCGTCTATGTAGTCATTTTCCCTGGGTCTTCAGTGACAACTACAATCCGGTGGATCTGCTCATCATGTCTGATGGATAAGAGTTGAATTTTGGATTATATTTTCGAAAGTAATTGTACTTCATTCCCATTTGAATAAATATCCATGTCCCTACTGACAGACTATCCAATTTGCTCTCTCTATATTCTTTTGACAATAGTGTTACTGAAGACCTTGATGATTACAGCGTTATGGCGATTCCCAGCAGCCGGTTATTACCTTTTTATTGCCACAGTGAACAAAAAAAAAAAGCAGCAAATTTCAGTCACTGTTGCAATTTCCGGTGATTCTGATGTTGTGCCTCAAGTTCCAGACAACTGCATTTGAACAGAAATGGTAAAAATATGGAGGGAAATTAACGAGAAGTCAGTAAAATATCTCGAATGCCAATGCTGGGTAATACCACTAGGATTTACTGTTCTTTGTTGCAGTGAAGATGTATCAGCACCAAAGGCTCTGGAGTATATACATTAATTCATCTTCTACACCACTTACCCTTTTAACAGGGGGCCTGGAGCCTATCCCAGAAGACTCAGGGCACAAGGCAGGGGACACCCTGGACAGGGTGCCAATCCATCGCACAGCACACACTAAGGACTATTTTTTGGGAATGTCAATCTGTCAATCTAGTCCGTGCATTTTTGTACTTGGGAGGAAACTGGAGTACCCGGAGGAAACCCACCAAGCACGATAAAAACATGCACACAGACCCGAGACAGGAATCGAACCCTCGATTGGAGGGTCGAGTCCACAGTGCTAACCACTACACCACTGTGCAGAAGAATAAGGAAGGTGATACTGGTTTGCATGCATTCGTGTAACATGTTATAAAAGCATCCAAGAGGAGCATCCTTTAAGCAGTCTGTTCGAAGGCTAGGGTAGTGCTGGGATGTGAACTCTCAACCTTCTGAGACAGAGAACAAGGACGAGTGAGTGAACAACCAAAGGTTTAAAGACAAAGGGGGGGTAAAAAAAAAATCAAGGAGAAAACATGAAGTACTAAAGTGAGAAAGCAATATCAGGAAAGAAAGGGTAGGCATGCTGGCTTGTCTTTGCTTCATGATTAATGGCTATGGTTCGGAGCTGTTGACCTTGAGCACTCAGTCATTACAGGTGGCTGCTTATGGGAGAATAGGCAGAGCAGATGGGGCGCATTAGGCTTTGCATACCAACACAGAGGGACATTTCAGAGCATTCACACACTGACTTCCTACAGTACTCAACATGTGCTGTGGTAGCAGTTTAGAGCCACCTGATGAACAGTATGGGCTGCATGTTGAGGTCCAGTTTTAATAGAATGTCCTGAATATTTGGAAGCAAGAATAATTCCATCATTTGCATGACACAAAAATCAGATTGTTTGACTTGTTCACACCCCATCCAGCTCATACCCTGCCCAGAGGCCACCTAGAGTCTTTTGGGGCCTTAAGTAAATATTTGCAGTGGGCCTCTCCAACCAGCATTCATCTAAAAAAATTCTCAATAAGTTTGTCAGATTTCTGGGGCTCCCTTCTGGACTTGGGCCCCAAGCAGTTTCTTGCCTTGCCCGTTGACAAGTAGAGCCTATGACCCTACCTTCTATCCGAATTCCCTTGAAGAGGCTACATGTTCCTTGTCACCCAACGCAGTGCACTGTAGACAATGGATAAATGGATGGATGAATACACATTTTGCATGTTCTCCCCACGATTGGTGATCTGGGGAGATTTGTATTCTCAAATTACCTGCAGAGTATGGTTGGGTGTGTTACTGCGTGAGCCCTGAGATGGGTTGACATGGGTTGACCTTGTCCATGGTGAACCCACCTTGTGCCTGTATTTCCTTGGGATAGGCTGTAGATCTCCCATAACCTTACACTGTATGTATGTATGTATGTATGTATGTATGTATGGATGGATGGATGTATGGATGGATGGATGGATGGATGGTGTTATTGACAGATGTCTAGCTATACTCTTTAAAAAAATTGTGTGATATATGGTAGTTTCAATAACATTGCTAGTTTGGAAAACAAAAAAGAAATAAAATGAGTCATGTGCAGGTACACTTACAGTACACACTCACTTAACGTCTATACAGCTTTATCTTGTATACAGAGTCACAGGGGGGCCTGGAGGCGAACCCAGGGGACCAGGGCACGAGGGACAGAGTGCCAATCCATTGCAGGACCTCGGACAGAGTGCCAATCCATTGCAGGACATACACACACACACACACAGACAATTTGGGAATGCCAATTGGTCTAATCTGCATGTCTTTGGACTGTAGGAGAAAACCAGTATACACAAAGGAAACCCACCAAGCATGAACATGCAAACTCCATGCGCACAGATGTGGGAATCTAACCTGGACCAAGAAGGTGTAAGGTGACAGTGCTAACCACTAAGCCATCATGTCGACCAGGTACAGACAACAATAAAAAATCACTAATGATAAAATAAAGATGATGATGAACGGCGCAAACAAAAATCCTTCTGGTTTACACCACACCCACATCAGGTATAAATCAATCAAATCCTGATGCTAAACAGATACAGGAACTGTGTAAATCCCCTACTTTAGAGGAAAAGCGGTTCAGCGACATTTCCATCTAAATATAAAGTCACAATATTTTCACTTACTCAAGGTCATGGAATGATATCTGTATCAAATATATATTTTGATCCCCTACCTGATTTCATCATATTTTCCCTCCAAAAAAAGAGGCAGACTTTCTTGTATTTTTAATGTAGTCTTGAGGAATAGTTCTCCAGGCTTCCTGAAGGACTTTTTTTCCTCACCTTATTTATTTTCAATCCAGTTCCTGTATAGGGTTGTTTTTTTGTGTGTGTTAAGCCTATGACATCCTTTAAATAGATATATTTAATAGTATACTGGTGATGCTGAATGCTGAGTGATTGGAACGGACGAGAGGGGAAATGAGGTTGATGATGAGGCTGTATCTTCAGGCACTTTGCAGTAAAACATTGTTTCTTTAATTCAATCTACGTCATTTAATTCAACTCAATATGATTGATTAAAGGAATGTGTGTGTGTATGGAGGGGGTCTCATAACTTTTGCACAGTGCTGTAAATTGAAAAAGCACACATACACACAAACAAACAAAAAAAAAAGTTTTTTCTCTACGGTTGACCTTTCCACTTTCCCGCAAGCTGTGACATTGTCTTACACACAATTCAGTCTATTTCAGGGTGTTTCACATTCATTCAGAGTACATTTGCTGCATTCGTGGCATGAGGTTCTATTTGCAGGGTTTCCTCAGGACATGACATCATGACATCGTCAGGAAACAACATTCTAATTACACCTCTAAGCCAAACAGCGAAATCCATTCACCTGAAATCACCTCCGAAACAGTACATGAGGTGACACTGAACACCCTCCCACCCAATAAATAAATAAATAAATAAATAAATAGTAGCCCTGAATGTTTTCCTGTATTAAAAATTTTGCAAAGCTTGCAGTTTTTCCACACAGTACTAGACAAACATGTATGACATGATTGGACAAAACATCTGTAAGATTGAAATTTATATAGTGCTGCATACTGGAGCGTCGCCCTCATGCATTATTCAACCACTTGCCCCTGAACCCTGCTCAGCTGCACTGCTAACATGGCAGTTTATTTTCCCGTGGTGCCCCCTTCAGATATGCTTCACCTTGAAAATCAGCGTGAGCGGTGGGAGGAAAAGGAGGGTTGGCGGGGGGGTTAAAAAAAAAAAAAAGAAGAAGAAAAAACGCAACGCCTTCTCTGCATAACAATCAGCATTTGAAATGCAAATCAGCCCCAGCTGATGATATAACTCTATCCTATTTTAGTCGCGTCTGTGTGGAGCAGACTTTTGGGCTGTAAGTCAACATTGGTATCTTGTCCCTTCTTCATTTCCGTGCGGCTGATGGGTCGCTTTATCCAGCATCAACACACATCCTTGGTATTCCGTCTCTTTCAGTAACTCACAAGCCCTCTAGGTAAATACCCACCCACAGTCAGACACACCGTGACACATCACAATTCCCCAATGTTCTTAAATTACACACACTGGGTTTATATTAACAGCCCCGATATTGCGGCAGGCGTGGCAGCCATCCATCAACGGGGCACTTTCATCATGAGCCGAGGCCCATTTCAGAAGGAATAAGCACAGCCATTCATCATGGGGCGTGTTGTGATGTGAAGCCCTGTAGCCTTATGGTTATGGACGCACATCTTTATCAACAGGGTTGGAGTGGCTTGTATTATCCACTCCTCCTACAATAGTCAAAGTGAGGCTTTGGGTTTAAAATTCTTGAAATTCTATTTCGTTGACCAACACAATGGATGTTTTTCCCCCTTACACAACCGATGGTGCCGAGATTAATAAGATGTGAATTCATCACAAAAGCATCACAAAATTTTGTAACGGTTCTTTAACTCTTTATACTTGACTTCTTTTGCAGGTTTACCATGGAAAGGTGGCTGGGGCAGAAAACCTGGGGACGACCCAGGACACGTCAGAGGGGTTATATCTCTCATCAGGCCAGGGAACGGTTAGGGATCCCCCAGGAGGGATGTCGGGCACCTCTGCTTTTCCTGCCACCACCATGACCCTGAATTGGAATAAGTGGTATAGAGGATGGATTATTCATGACCTTAAATCGCTAAACCACTTACCCTGTACAGGACCATGGATGGCATTGCCTACACACTTTTTTTTTTTCACAAACAGCACAAAGTGTTTTATTCCCTTTAAACACAACAATTTTCTCTTGTTAAAAGGAATCTTGTATGCAGAATTAGTCATTTTTGGACATTGAGATGGGGTCACCACTGTGCAAGTGCAAACAAACAAATTATTTTTCCTGGTTTTCGTCCCTTTTCCATCTTATATTGATCAGTACTTAAACAAGCCAATTTGATTTTCCCCCCTAATGTGACCTCATATATAAGACAATGCATCTTCTTGCTCAGCTCCATCCAGCTCTGTCGGCAGGGATTCTCTCAGCAGTAGCTCATTTACATAGACACAGAAATGGCACATTTGGAAAAGGAGTGAACCAGATAGAGCTTTAGAACACGAAGAAACAAACAAACAAAAAAAAAACCAAAAAAACAAAAACAAAAACAAA
>QMIH01000205.1:439675-457080 GCA_003987875.1 Clarias batrachus
AATATATATATATATATATATAGTTTTAGCAGATAAACTCAGGCCCTCACCAGCCACTCTTATTTCCTGTTTCTTTCCTTCTTTTCATGTTAGCTTGCCATGTTACCTACCTACTATATAAAATATAAAATCCTCCCTCAATCCCAAGACATCAAATCACAGATAGACCTCTCTGACTGTTTAAAAACACTGACAATGGAAACTCCTTTCAGAAATAATTGTCCCAGTAAGGATATATAGACTCAACCATATCGTCACTTATACAGTACACATACAGTACGGTTGTCATTGTTTACTTGGAGCTTCAGCCAAACACCTTCCTGTTGCTAAATAAAAAAATGACATATCAGAATTAATGAACTTCCTGGTCAAAAAAATAAATAAATAAACCCACTCTAAGATTTCATTGACCGCTTTTAGCTGTGATTACAGCAGACAGTGTGGTGGCCAGTTCATGTGTGAAAATGATTCCTCATGTTCCCCCAGATCATAACACTGTTTCCAACACTGTTTCTTCTACAGCGGCCACTATGCATGATGGGTGCAGGAAATTCAGCATTGCTTCAAAGTCCAATTGTAATGCTTTATGGTTTCCTTGAGGCTCAGTCCCAATCCCATGAGTTCTCGTCACATTGCTCGTGTGGAAATGCTCTTACTGTCCCTATTGAACATAGCTCTGATTTCTGATTTCATACTGTATGTCCATGCAGTCTATGTCCATGTGTCTTTACTAAGTGTAAGTGGTCTCCATTGATGATTGTTTTTCTGACCACATTCCTTCCATGAAGTTGAGGTTGAAGGTTCAGCACAGTAATTACAGTGTTAGACAGTTCTTCACCCAATTCCAGTCATTTCAAATCTCCTTAATTGTTTTCGATGCTTGTTGCAGACCAATAATCTGAAGTGGTGATTTGTTTTTTGGTTGGTTGTTTTTTTTTTGGCCAGAAAGTGTATAAAAACTTTCAATTTTAATTACTGTCAGAACCACTGTTCATTTATTTTATTTATTTATTTTTTATTCAACATCACCTGATCAATTATACATGACAATTTAACAGTGTTGAGAATCGGACAAAGTGTCTGGATTTCGTCAATTTCCTTTAAAATAATTTCTTTTAAGAAAAGAATCAAATGCAAATCTCGACCTTATCTTTTTTTTTCTTTTCTTTTTTCATTTGAAGTAAAACTGGCCTGCATTTACAACACAATTATGTCTGAAACTAATTCAGGATTAAACAGTTCAGATGTGAAACAAAAAAAAAAAGAAACTGCTTTTCCTGCCACCTGAAGCTGTTTGCTTCACTTAGCCAAAAAAAATCATTATACTAAAACAAGAAACAAGGACAAAGGGACTGAAAATCCATTTTCCATCCATTTTCTTCCCAGCCCCATTCTGCTTCACCTGCTCACTATCATTTCTGAGTAGCCAGCAGTAAGGACTGTTCAGCCCCATAATGCATGCGTAGTGCAGTCACTGTCCTCCCCCCCCCCCCCCMCCCACAAGCCACCATTTCTTTTAAGAGCTTAGAGAGAGATAGCTGCCTGGTGTTGGCTCTCATTTGGAGAAACTTTGAAAGTCCTTTCAAACCCATTTAGGCTCTAAGTGCACAGACAAAGGAGAGGTTGTTTGGTGTGGACGTTATAGGAGGGGGACGTTTGAGAATCTGCTCAGGCAGTTTAGAAGCTTTATTCAGATAAATATCTGCAGTAGGATTTAAAAAAAAAAAAAAAAAAAGCTTAACATTTCAGAACCAGACTATACTGTATAATCATGTGCATTAGCTTGTGGAAATAAAATAAATAGTCCATGCAACTGCTAATATATTTTTTACATATTTCAAATACTGGTAAAATCATAAATAAGCAATGCACTCCTAGCAGTTGTAATCTGGTGACTCCTTTCTCTAAAGAAAATTGCTCCAAGCCAAAGCTAGTATTTGAAATACACCAGTACAATCTGCTGCATAAAATGTACTAATCGTATATCTGAATAGTTTTTTTTGTTTGTTTGTTTGTTTTAGTTAAATAACATGAAATTGAAATTGTATGTCATGGCTTGATTTCATGTTCAAGGCTCCAAATTCATGAAAGTTTTATAATAACTTTTATAAGTTCAAGTGAAATCTTTAGGAACAATCTAGATCAGCAAGGAGAATAATAAGCATGGAAGAACTGAATAAAAATAAAATGACAAAAGCTCACAAACAGGTATTTAAGCACGCTGACAAATCAACAGGAAATGAGAAACAGGTGAGTAAGAGCTGAGACAAGGTGGAGAATTCTAAACTCTGGACTGGACCTGGATCATTCATAGAACAGCAGGAGAGCTGGATGTGACACTCACTCACTCACCGTCTATACTGCTTTATCCTATATACATATAGTATACACACTCACATGCTTATTCATTAGCCAGGTTCGATTCCCATCTCTGTGGAGTTTGCATGTTCTCCCCGTGCTTGGTGGGTTTCCTCCCACAGTCCAAAGACATGCAGATTAGGTTCATTGGTGTTGCCAAATTTTCCCATAGTGTGTGTGTGTGTGTGTGTGTGTGTGTGCTCTGTGATGGATTGGCACCCCATCCATGGTGTACCATCCCTCGTGCCCTTAAGGCTTATTTGAAAACTACATGGTATGCATGTTGGAGCAGGGTTGGAACAAAACTCTGTAGGGCTGCGGCCCTCCAGGAATTGAGTTTGAGACCCCTGCCTTAGTCTCTTGGGATAGGCTCCAGGCCCCTGGATAAACCAGTATAGATAATGAGTGAGTGAGTGGGTTCTCCAAATGGCCTCTATTTCAGCCATTGAGCTGCTGTTTTGAAATGTGAATCTCAAGAATTAAAAAATTCCAAAAGAAATTCCTAACATAGAATTTCAGCCAAGTTCATCCAATAAAATTCACTTATAATTACAAATCGTTTCCCTGGAATTTTAAAATTCTGCCTCCATTCTGAGCAGTTTTTTTTTTTTATACTGACCTTCAACAGTTTTTGTACTTCAGATAGCAAAACTGTACTGTGCCTTTTAAGTTTGCAAATGGTCAAAAAAAAAAATGCGAATCACTTAATAAAACACCTTACGCTCATGCGTTCATACGTTTTCACAAAATAAGAAAATGTGAATAATAAAATTTTGTAAATATAATACAAGTTTATACATTCAGATTTGTACATGCTGCTGTAAACGTAGACTCCTGTATTGTCTAATAATGTTTGATGAACTTGAAGGACATTTCTACTTCTACCTATAAAGTTTGTTTATGTGGACACGCTTTTGATTTTCAATGAGGTTCTCATTGCAGCATTTGTGATCCCATCGATCTTTTGTCTTGAAGGCGCCAATAATTCTGAAAGTGATTTTTGTGCCAGTCTGTGACCTTCAGAAGGGGTTGAAACTGTCTACTTTAAGCTTCCTGTTATGTTGGGTCACGCCGATTACCTCATTACCATTATCGATTGGGTTCGTGCAATACGTCGGTGGTTGCAGTGGAAGAATTTAAAACTGTGTCCAATTTTATTCTTATTATGCTTTTTTTATTTTTATTAAAAAGTCAATACCATAAGTACTAGACATTTCATAGTTTTAGATAGCTGGTGATTATTTATGTCAGGACAGCATTTAGCTCTAACAACATCTGCAGCTTGCATCATTCACGACAGTACGCTTTTAAACGTGAAGACCAAAACTGAATCACTCCAGGGAGCACAAAAAGGTCAGTAATGGGATACTTTGGGCGGATTTATTGAACCGTGGACCCTGCAGACCCACGTGGCTTCTTAAAACAATAAAAGGTTAACTAATTCGATTGAATTCTTGTTGAATGTGAAACTCGAAATAGACTCAGTAAGAACACACCATATACAATATGACGGTGAGTCAATAATTATTCGCACTCACTGTAGAGACTGTAGAGTGCATTTGAACTAACTTTTAGAAAAGACAAGCACAAGCAACAAATGCACTGCTGTATTCAGTTCTTCATCAGAATTGAATCTTCATCCTTGTAAGGCTGCTTTCAGGGGACCGAACAGGTGAAAAAGTCAGGTTAAGCAAGATCAGGGCCCGTATTCACAAAGCTTCTTAAGCCTAAAAGTTGCTCCTAGTGACGAAATTCTAAGAAAAATCTTAGAATTAGGGCATTTTTTTTAGAATTTCCCCTTAAAATTCGGATTAAATCTTAGTAAAGATAAAAATGAGCTTAGCCCTAAAAACAGCTCCTAAGGTAAAATTTGTTAAGAGTAGAGAGGAGGACTTTTAAGAGGCTTAAGAGTTTCTCTACCAGAGGACAAAATGGCGGAAGGAAGAAATATTCTCCAAAAACTGAACGTAAAGCTAAAAGTAAACACTGCTCTTCTGTCCAGTCTGGTTTTCTTGTTGTTTACTTCCTTCCATCTCTCTTGGATTGTGGACTAAAATAAACTTAAATAAACTGTCCTGTGATCATGTACATTAGTAAAAGCTGAGACATTTTGCTCCCATCAATCTAAAATGGATCACAAGTAATAAAATCAGTTTAGTAAATAAATGTGAGAACTTAAATATCGTACCTACTGTGTGGAAATTGGTTGCTTCAAAAGTCAACACATTCAACATTTGGGTTTTTAATTATCTTTAAGACATTAAGCCTAGAAACTTTGCATAAAGTAACCTGTAGTCGTCATTCTACAATTTCTTCATATACAAAAATGATGATTTCACTGTTGGGTCGATTATTCCTTTGCAGAGGTCAAAGGTTATTTTTTTATTAACCAATCACAGTCCTTGAATTGCTGCATCATCCCTAGCAACAGGGTCGACCACACCTCATCACTAAGATAAACGTTTTTCTAGTTCTTACTCAGAGTTGCTCTAAAAAGTTTCCTAAATCACTTTTAAGTCTAGGACTCCCAGGTAGGACTTTTTAAGCTAAGATAGGAGCTCTCTGAGAGAATTATAAAAAGCTTTGTGAATACGGGCCCAGGACTGTAGGGAGGATTCTTTAACAACTCCAAACAAAGTTTTTGCAGAGTGTCGACATTGTGGGCAGAAGTGTGCAAGATCACGACGCACTTGGATAGCGGTGCTCTGCTTTTAATCCGAAGTTCAGGCTTCAGCTCTTCAACAAGCGTCTCACTGTAATGAGAACTGTTGATTGTTGAACCTTTTTCCTGATAATGTTTCAATACTGGCCCTTGAGAATCCCAGAAAACTGTAAGCATAAATTTTCTCGGTCGGTGGTTGAGGATGTCTCCATTCCATACTCTGCTGTTTACTCTCAGACTCGTAGTAACAATGCCATGAATTCCATACCGGAAATCATTCTCTTTAAGGAGCTTTCACCTTCCTTAGAGTATCGGTCTAATTTTTTTTTTTCAGATATCAAGACACTTTCTCTAAAGTCTTTGATAAGGAACAGGGCCACGCAGACCATCAGACCACATTCGTGCAAATCACGAAAGGTAGGGTATCCATTTTTGCCCGCACTGCAGTTACAAATGAACTAATGCACCACGTTTACACCTGAACAGCAATGACTGTGGAGACCGCAGCATTAAACGGAAAGAGTTATATATAACCGGAGTGCGGATAATTTTTGACTTACCCTTGTATAATTAAAGAATCTTTGGAATTGCTGAAACCTATATATCAGGAGTACAATGTCCATCAGTTTAATTATTCATGTCATGATTCTCATCCTCAGTTCCCCTTCGTGTGTTTACCATCAGTGAATCATCAGTCATCTGCAGACTTCTGTGATTTCTCCGACAGAGTGTTTACACAGGCATGTTCAAGGTCAACTTGGCATGATGGTTTGTTTGAACATGAATAATGAAAGCCTTTTCACCTCGTACCGAAGACTTAACTCAGTGAGAAAAAATATCTAAAGATTCCGGTGCCTGCCAATTATCCTACCAGGACGTGGGAGTGAGGATTTTCAGACGATTGTGTTCAGAAGTCTGTTCCTATGAGCTTCATGTTAGTGTGATATCTCAAGAACAAGTGCTGAAATGTTTGTATTTGGATTTATCTGGAATTATAAGTAGATGATTGGCTTATGCAAGTGGATAAACAAGGTAAAGGTCAAATATCTAAAATAAGTTTTTTTTAAACGGGCTCCTTCCTTCTCCATCCTGCAAATTGGTAACAAGTACTAGATGCGGAGGCGGTGGTGTCTCGATTACCCTGCTGGCAAAGTGTTTTCCCACATTTTTCTTCCCAATTTGGTCACCTGCCAGTTCCCACCCACCACCTGTCTCTCCACTATCATACACCAGTTACTGACCAGGCAGGGTGAAGACTAACACATGCTCCCTCTGAGACAGTAAAGTCAGCCAACTACAGTACATGTTCTCAAACTGCTCGAGCGTTACATACTTGAAAAAAAGCACAGTCTGTCCCTTTAGTCATACATGAGCATGGTTAGTGTTGCTGTGATGTGATACGGAGCACACCATCCCCAAATTCTGCTTAGTTGGATCCCCAGTGAGAACTTTCTTATGGCATCAATGAGAACTTGTGATCTCTCTACAATGGGCGGAAGGAAGAAATTCGATTTAAGTGAAACCTATTACATAAAGCACATTGTGGAAAATTAACATTGCTTGTGCAGAATAACGCCAATAAGAAGAACACCCTTTACTTCTCTATATCATCCTCTGCTACACTAATGCACTCATCTCAGCCTTTCACTAGAGCTTGGATACCATCAAGGTAGAAGGTTTTCTTAGGACACCGGAGCCACGATTACGTGTCTAAACCGCTGGCCTCCCAGGAACTCCTTTAATGACCCAAACATGTGCAAATGGCTCGGAGCGAGGTTGTCCCAGCCGAGTTCCTGTAATATGCAGGGGGTGATGTGTGTACACTTCCCACAGACATTTTGTAAGGATCAAGCGTTCCACTCAAATAACTACCATGGTCTCCGAGCCATCATTTACGGACATATGGACTTTGTAGGCTAATGTGAGGATGAACTTTAATTCATTTGGTAACAGCTGCTCACAGCAGGGTGAGTGACAGGAAACCAGTATAGAAAAGATGAAATAGAAAATGTCTGTGTATTTAAGGGATAAAAACAGTGCTCCAAATGAAGTCACTACATTTTGCCTTTAATGACTAAATATGGTCATTAAATACCAGAAATATCTTCTTTTTTTTTTTTGCACGGTGTCAATCCAATTAATACCAAATGCTTGAAAAATCCTTTTCCATGGTGGGAATTCATAACAGATAACAATTAACACAACTGGTAGATCAACAGGTCTTTAATAAAAGGCTGTTTTGTGTTTACAGCTTGGTAAGTAGTATTATTTTTTGGACACGCTAGTCTTAGAATAAGGAAAAAAGAAATGAGACTCACTTGCTTCCTCGCTCATCAATTTTCCAGCCGATGGTTGACTTTTGAACTTTTTCTTGGTCGGTGATTGAGGATGTTTCCGTTCCGTACTCTGCCGTTTACTCTCAGACTCGTAGTAATGGATCCATGTCTCGTCACCAGTAATGCTTCTCTATAAGGAATGTTCACCTGCCTGAGAGTATCAGTCTAAATGTTCTCGATAAGTCTTTGATAAATAACAGAACCTGGCACACTCTCAGACCACTTTCGTGCAAATCAAAGGTGGAGCATCCATTTTGGCTCGCACCGCGGTTACAAATGAACTCGTGTAACGTGTTCCCACCTGCACAGCACAGTGACTGGGGAGACAGTATCCTTGAATAGAAAAAAAAAGCTGATAAAACCAGCAAAAAGTTTTAATTTAGCCGGAGTGCGGATAATTTTTGACTCACCCTCGTATAATTAAAAACACTTGAAATTGAAAATATGACTCTCTTGCTCCCTCCCTTTCTCTTTCTTTCCCTTCTTCAACAATGTCGTTTGCTTTAAATTCACATGTTAGCTGGGTTCTGGTTTAAAAGCCAAGATAATCAGAGCCCCTTGATTTGCTAATTTGGTGTCACCTTTTGCTCGAGGATTTTAATATAATAAGTCTGCGGGGAAGAAAGAAGGCGTGCTTGCTAAGAATCACCATAATCCACCTAAAAGAACTGGAATGTTAGCCTAGCTGTCACAAATCCACTCAGAGAAGACTTTATCATGCAGCTGACCTCATATATATATATATACAGTATATTGTGTAGGCCATTTACAAATATGACAAATAGACTTCCTCACTAACCCCCATGTGTAATGGACGTTTAGCATTTAGAGAGCGTTTCAATTCGATCTATCGTCATGTATCTCAACTCAGGGGAGCAGAGCGTAGCGATAAACTCCTGTTAAATATGGATGTTCTTCAGGACAGGCAGACAGAAGGAGGGTAAGAAAGGGAGAGGGAGCAAGAGAGAGTCTTGGGTTTATCGAGACAGTGTTTAAGCAGGCCTGCTGCTCTGAGGAGATAAGGCCTCATGGTGGAGCTCGCTCTCAGAGCTCAGATGGGCTAGTCAGTGCAAGTCATAGCTCACTCTGTGACAGCTCGGCGTAGAACCGGCTCGCTGATCCAGAACCGGCGCTACTTACCTATACCGCAAAGTGGCACAAGGGATCTTTCAGACGGGCTGAGATTCTCCAAAGACTTCAGTTCCTGCGTGTCTCAGATAGGGATCGGTGATGTACAAGAGTAAAACCTGCAGTTTTGTCTCATGCTGTGAGACAATGAGACATTTCCTGGCCAAGGGTTTCTCAAGTACAAAGCTCACCATCTGGGACGTAGAATTTCAAAATGTAATTGATACTCAAACAACGATATCTGGCATTCATGTTAAAGCTGACGTACTATATAGTCCTAATGGAACCAGTTCGTTTCCCGTGCGCTGGTGGCTTAGGGGTTAAGGTTTTTTTTTTTTTTCATTTGATTTGAAATCCAATCTACAGAAAGATTTAAGTGCGTCCTTGAGCAGAACCTTTATACTACATTCTCAAATGAGTGTTTCTTGCAAATTGTCTCTTGTCGACATAAAAATAATAGCTGCCAGGACAAAATAAATAACAAAAAAATCAAATCAAAAATCAAAAACTGGTTGCTTGATGTAAATATTCTCTTCCTGGCTTTGTACCAGCTTCACTAGCAGCTAATTTAGCTTGCTACTGTATGTACACCCAACAACGGCGCCAACAATCTCTACTACTTCTTTTCAAAGCAGTTTTTTTCACTCCACTGATGTCCACCAAGAGGGCCATTTATCGAATGTCGTATACCACAATAGACCTGCACTTAATGGGTGAGGTGATTGGGTGAAAGGTGTCAGACATTGAATGGCGCTCCTCAAAGGACGAAGCGTGAAACATAACAGCAGGTGATCCTCAGGAAACCTGTGACATTAACGAATTGGAAAAAGGTGAACCAAGTGCAAACTGACTTGAGTAACAGTGCTGCAACCGGAGCGATACCTCACTTGAGTGCAAGTAAAAGTAATGAGGAATATTGATCAACTAAGTGGAAATACATTGTGTAGTGAAAAAACTACTTGAGTAATTTCTTGTCATTTATACAATGTGCTTTTTCTATGTGTTTCTATATTTCTAAATACTTGTTTTTCTAAACTAGTTGTCTTTTTAAAGATATTTTAACACACCCTTTCATTAACAAGGTAATGCTAGCTGGCAAGCTAACTTCGTCTGATGCTGTTGTGGCTTCAGTAGCTTGCTAGGTTTGCAATGAAGCTAGCTCATATTCATTTATTAGTGTTATTAGCCTCCTAGCTAGCTAACTACTTCTTTTCAAAGCTGTTTTTTTTTCTTCTCAAAATGTCTCTTTACTGATTTAACAAGAGGTCTTACATGACAGGGAAATTATTAAGATGTCACTTGTCACAGTCTCACTTGGTGCTGTTGCTGATATCTTAACTTGTCATGCACATACATGAAAAAAATTTATTTGTCAATGTCAGTTAGTCTACTCTGCATGTCTTTGGACTGTGGGAGGAAACCGGAGTACTCACCAAAGACACCAAAAGAACATGCAAACTAAATCCACACAGAGACCGGAATCAAACCTGGCTGGGAATCGAACCCGGATCCCGTAAGTGCAAGGCGACAGTGCTAACCACTACATCATCGTGCCACAATCAGCCATACCATTAAAGATTAATATTGAGTAGGTCACCATTGTTCCCCCAAAACAGCAATGCACTATGTGTTCTGACACTTTTCTATGAAGAGCAGCATGAACCTTTTCAGCAATTAGAGCTATAGTAGCTGTTATGATGGATCAGCGTACATGGACCAGCCTTCACTCCCCATGTGCATCAGTGAACCTTGGCAACCCATAACCCTATCGCCATTTCACTGGTTTTAACTCCTTGCACCAGTTTTGGTCAGAACTCACCCCTGCGGACTGAGAAAATCCCCCAAGAGCTGTGGTTTTGGAGTTGCTCTGACCCAGTCATCTAGCCATCACATTTTAGACCTTCTCAAAGTCACTCAGGTCCTTACCTTTGCCCATTATTTCTATTTCCAAGACAAAATGTTCACTTGCTGCCATTTCCCACCAACTCCCAGGTGCCATTAGCACGAGATATTGTAACTGAAGCTACGGAGAGAAGGGTGATGGCTAGACGACTGGGTCAAAACAACTCCAAAACTGCATCTCCTGTGGTATGTTCCCGGTCTGCAGTAGTCAGGACATACCAAAAGTGGTCCAATGAAGGAAAACCTCTGAACCGGCAACATTGACATGGGTGGCCAAGGATCGCTGATGCACATGGGGAGCAAAGCATAGCCTGTGTAGTCAGATCCTCAAGTCTTAGAAGAGCCTTAAGATTTAAAAAGTCAAAGGTTAAACATGGTTTCCTTAGAAAGGTGTCAGAACACACAGTGGATCGGTGTTCTGGTGGCAAAAGTTATAATGGTAAAAAAGGTCATAATGTTATCAGTGGTTAATGCTGATCAGTGTATAACTACCTTCAATACTATTGGTAAGGTAAAACATGTTCAAGGTTGGCCAGCTCCAGTCTAATCAACAACAATAGAGTTTATCCTTGACTATTAGCGGGTTATTTATTGATTATACATTTGGTTTGTTTTCTTCTTCCTTTGCAGGAAAAGTGCAAAGGACAGTACAACAAAAAGCGTCTGATGTCTACCAAGAGGGCCATTTATCGAATGTCGTATACCACAATAGACCTGCACTTAATGGGTGAGGTGATTGGGTGAAAGGTGTCAGACATTGAATGGCGCTCCTCAAAGGACGAAGCGTGAAACATAACAGCAGGTGATCCTCAGGAAACCTGTGACATTAACGAATTGGAAAAAGGTGAACCAAGTGCAAACTGACTTGAGTAACAGTGCTGCAACCGGAGTGATACCTCACTTGAGTGAAAGTAAAAGTAATGAGGAATATTGATCAACTAAGTGGAAATACATTGTGTAGTGAAAACACTACTTGAGTAATTTCTTGACATTTATACAATGTGCTTTTTCTATATATGTAATGTTTCTATATTTCTAAATGTTTGTTTTTCTAAACTAGGCTTTTTAAATACATTTTAACACCCTCTTTCATTAACAAGGTAATGCTAGCTGGCAAGCTAACTTCGTCAAATGCTGTTCAGGCTTAGGTAGCTTGCTAGGTTTGCAATGAAGCTAGCTCATATTCATTTATTAGTGTTATTTATAACGGCTGAAAAGCTTAAAAAATAGAGTATTTAAACAGAACAAAATTAACAGTAACACATTGTGGCTTTGGAGGTCTCCAGAGGAATTTCATCAGTAAAAGAAGGAGGATAGAACTCTTGGAGCATACGATCCTTTGTCATGCCCTCATTATTTGGCATTTAAATCTGGGGACCATAAGACCATGGGAACACAGGGATGACCTCTAATTTAAACATATTTAGCCATAATTAACAATACAGCCAATCACAATTTTATGACAAAGATTTTCTATGGAAAAAAAATCTTTTAAATATCTGGCTAGTCTCTTGACTTACCTGTACATTTCCACAGGTTGGGTGTTGAGCTGTGAAATGCTGATATCTCTATGTGTAATATGCATATTGTAATATGTGTTGTTTTCTTTGAAGCATTAAAATCTGAGCATACCTGCCAAAAAAGTGTCAGGGGAGCTCATCTGTCCCCGCTGTCTCAGGATCATCCCTATGTTCCCAGTTTTCAAAAGTTTATATTTTGACCAGGACTTTAATTTCTGTCATGTAACGTTTGCCTACAAACGTTCTAGTTGTTTGTAGTTGCATTTTCAACTGGGGTTAAATGCGTCATTGTTGATTTATTATGCGATATTTAGAAGGATGTGGATTTTTTAAAACTTAAGTTGAAGCACAGGAACATGATGTACTCATGCACAAAAAGTACTGTTGCTATAATCCATATCGTTAGTAATGTATAGAAAGGACGTAATACATTTGTTTTTTTTTTTAAACAGAAGTGTCTGCTCATTGGAAGACTGCTGTCTCAAAGCTGCTCAACTCAGAGACTCAGGAAATCCTTTGTCCCCATTTGGCTTTGCAACACCTCTCTGCAGGGGCATGGGAATGTGGACTGGGACTGCAGATCTAGGCTTAAGTCTCTTCTGCTATATACATCACGGTGCTACTTGCATAAATCTGTCATCTGTCTACTACTTTATGGTCTGCCCACTACTCTACACATTGCATATTATGCCAAAATGTGTAGACCATTGTCACTTCCATGCTGTTCTTTGCACACTTATTACTATTTGCACTGCTGTCCTTTTGTCATAAATCAAGATTGCACAGCTTTGCACTTCATTTCACTTATTAGTACTAATCACACTACCGCTCAAAGGTTTGGGATCACTTTCTAACTCCATGCTAGTTCCTGATTTTTATTTCTTTCTACACTGTAAAACGATACTAAAGGCGGTTATCCAAAATACACAAGAATCTGCTTTGAACAGTTGATATTGAGATGTATATCTGCTACTTCTGCTCTGTAAATCCTTCATAATGGCTCTAATCTGAGGTGCTGATTGTTAATCGGTGATTTCTGAGGCTGGTAACTCTAAAAAGTGTCAGGGGCGTGTCTGGTAACTCTAAATGAACTTCTCCTCTGCAGCAGATGTACGTTTTGGTCTTGCTTTACTGGGATGGTCTTCATGAGAGACAGTTTCATCATGGTGCTTGATGGGTTTTGCAAATCGCGTAATTCCATATGTGTTATATTACATAGTTTTAAAATCAACAGTATCGTTGTAGAATGTGATCAAGTGATCCGAAACTTTTGCGCGGTAGTGTATAACTTGTGACTTACATGCTTAATTTGTATTCTTTATATATTTGTTCTATCCTTTAGCATTGCGCTAATAACTTTTGGTCACATTACCCTGTGTATACTGACTATATTTAATATATATACTGTAGCGTGCAATCACATCTACAGTACAAACCTGTCTTGTCTATCTACTGTATCTAATAACGCAGTTTAGGACCTGAATACACATTTGTACACGATGACAAAGTAATCAGGATGCTCATTTAATATGCTTATTTAACCTTTAATCTTATTTCCACCCGCACCGGAAACGCGCTGCATGTTCGAAGAAAGGGTTTCCAGATTTACTTAATTCAGAGCGCAGCAGAGTAGAGTTGCGCACTGGTGCGTCAGTACTTGAGTGTTTCTTTAAATTCAGCTGAGCTACAGTATGTTTGGTGGAAGAGGAGGGCGCCTCATGTCAGGACTTCAAACGGATCTGTTTGACTCGCCCACGCTGCTTAGGGAAAACGTGACCCACCAGCCTTTGATGAGTCAAGTACTCCTACAGTGAAGAGCCAAACACACACCCAGACTCTCTCTCTCTCTCTCTCTGAGACAGAGACACAGCAGACATAATGCATTTTCTTTTCCCCCAGGTCACGTGACATCACTCATATGGGTGATGTACACCAGGCAAAACCCGAGCAAAGATGTTTTCCTTTTTTTTTTTTTCATCAACCGTTAGTGATGGGATCTTTTGTCATTCCTCAAAAAATACATTTTAATTCCCCACCCACCAGCCTCACACATGAAATAAAGACATGACAGCTGAAGTAACATTGATTTCAAGGATTCTTTTTAAAATTTCAATCAAAGGATATGCATTTTCTTCTTCTTCTTCTCTCCCCTCCCCTCCCTTCAGTTTAAGACAGGATGACACTTCCACATCACTCGACAGAAAGCTCCACTCGTGTCGAGTGTTCAGAGATTGAGGATGACGATCAAAACCGCGACGGCGCGGTTCACAGTGAGAGGTGGTTGCCTTTAATAATATTCGAGAGCGTGCGTGCAATTATCTCCTTCTGAGCGGCGTTTCTGATCAATCCTAAATATTGTTACGGATTTATTCCTTACCTTCTTATCGCCGTCTAATTAAACCGTCTGGTAGCCGAGCAAGGAAGCAATCATGCCAGGGCTGCAATTACGGCTGTAATTACCCTTGCAGTTGGCATGAAAGACAAATGGCTCAGGCTGATTAGCGAGCGTGGATCATACAGTACGATAAGCTAGGATCAAAGCTCTTGATTGGTCAGAACCAGAGGCGGGAGGTAACCGAGTACACTTAGTTTCTTACTGTACTGAAGAAAATATTTTTACGTATTTGTACTTTACTCAAGTAGTTTTATTAGAGGATACTTTTTACTCCGCTCAGAAGTACAGCAAAAATCTGTACTTTTACTTTGCTACATTTCAGCACGCCACTGCACCATGTAGCGACAGTGTGTAGTATTTGAAGCAGCCACCTGCTGACTATTTTGCGCAATTGCGTGACTTAGCTTTCCTGAAAGATGCGTAATAATCTTTATGGAAAGCTAATCTTTAAGTGTTTGAAATCAGAAGCAGAGACAAAGATATTTGAGAGCGTATTTTTGATATGTAAATTTAAAAGCGATTAACTTTTGTACTTTTACTCAAGTAAAACGTGTAAATGGCGGACTTATACTTTTACTTGATTAGCATTAGTCCTAGGGTATCGCTACTTTTACTCACGTACAGGATTTGTGTACTTTGCCCACCTCTGGTTAAAACCAGAAAAGGAAGTTGGGATAGAGCTCACGCGAACAACGAAATACCGTTATAGCATTCTGAGCACAAGTTTGGTTCAACTCACAGATAAATACGGACACGTACACTTAACACAGTAACATTTGACATGGATACAAGTGAAGTTTTCTGAGTTCAAACATTTCAGTCAGTCATATTTTACACAAGGGAGCTAGAAAAGTAGGAGTCGTTTTTTTCTATTTCGTTTCCATTTGCTTGACTCGTCTTGCATTTATCCAAAATAATTAATCAAGTGCTGTGAATTCACAATGAGACCTTGGCGAGCTGGAATCAAAGTATTCACCAGGACACGTTTGAGTGTTTACTTCTAGCATCGAATACAGTGTTCACCCTTTATAAAATTCAAACCCTTTCATCCAGGTTCCTGATAAGAGGACGACTAAATGGTGGAGGGGAAAAAAAGAGGAGAAATAAAACACTACAGATGTTTGTAGATTGTTCAGACACTACATCACATTTTTCTAATACATCACAGTCACCAAAGATAGACAAAATAATCAGAATAATTAAAAATAAACAAACAACAAAGACTAAGTAGGCCAAGCCGAGGTACCCACGCTGAGAAAGGCTGAGAAACTACGACAAATTTCAGGGTGAGAAAAAGGAGAAGAAAAACAAACAAAGCTTTAACAAATCACAGTTTCTCCCTCGGTAGCCTTCCGGCTGTGCGTCGGTGATGTTTTCAATCGCTGCTCGGCTGGTTTCCATCATTAAGTGTTAGAGCATGTTTGATTAAGCGAAGAGAAAAGGACCACTCAGGAACAGGGGAATCCACCAAAGACGGCACAAGATGAGAGATTTTTTTTTCCACCACTGGAAGCAGGAGGAAATGAAAACAGAAAGGCAAAGCGTCATCCATTTTGGACTGTTTGGTTGTTAGTTTTGTTTTGTTTAAGCAGTACATGACCGCCGGTCAAGTCGATTGATTATGTTTTAAAAGTGATTTCAAAGCCTCATCTTGGCAAATCAGTAGAACTTGTCGTTATTGCATTGATTCGGGTTCTCAGCATTAACATTATATAAGTTCTCATGGTGCAGAATCACAACACCGGGCTTTGGAAATGGCATACCTTCTGTCCTTTTTGAGAAATAATTACCCCCCGGACAGAAGGATCAATCTCCGGTGATTGCCCCGAGGAAAGAAGTACCAACTCCTTCCACTATTACATGGTATACCAGGTGCACAATCAAAACGCCTGCGAGGGGAACCTTTGTCTCTGTAATCGTGACCCATGTCCAGATGTTCCTCTGGTTCTTCAGGCTTTTTGAAGACCCACCAGCGCACAGCTCCTGGTCCACAGCTTTTCCTGCAGCTGCTTGTCGTACGAGCTCGCCGAGGAGATCTTCGTCTCACCGTTGTACAGGTACAGGCCGCCGAGTCCTTCCAGCTCCGACGCGGCGGCTGCGTAAACGGTCGTGGACGCTCCTTCGGCCGGGGTCTGTACGAGTGAAACACAGAAGAAAGAAAGGCTTGAAGATTACGTCTTAACTGGCGAGTTTCTTCGAAAAGAACACCACAGATGTACGGAAGGAGAAAAATTTATGTTTTTCTGAACATGTAGTCCACATGGTGGACTACACAAGCCATTAAAACGCTGTAAAGTGCTTTTAAAGTGCTGCTTATTTGTAACAGCAAAATGACTTGGTTACTTACGTGAAAATCTGGCTGATAGATTTGAGGGTAAAGTGCTTCCTTAAAACAGAAATTGACCTGCCATTATGCATGCTATACCTAATTGTAATAGTCTTAATAGTCTAACCATCAATGAAAAAAATTTAAACCCTTAAAAAACTAAATTGTGCCAATCATGCCAAGTGATATAGTACAATTTCAATCAGAAGTACACACACCACTTGTCTTGAACGTGAAATTCGTGTCATATTTAGGCTTCTGCATTGTGCTTAAGGAACCTGCTATTTAAGCGAGAACTCATTTTGCTGACTTTAAACTCAAATGTTAAAATATTTCAGATTTTTATCACGACACAACTATGCGCAAAGCAATATTTAAAAGATATCTTTGTCCTGTTTGCATGGAGTAAGTTCCCTCTCAGTTTGAGGACAGAAGCGGTCAGATTGCTACGCAGGAGGCCGGTTAGTTCCTGCACTCAGACGGCTCAATTACAGAAGCAGCTCAGTGTTGTGGAAAGCCTGTGGCACGGTGTGTGCTTTAAAAAAGCCAGTCCTGGAGCTGACCGACTGCAGAAGAGCAATTTCCTCTCTCCTGCCTTCCACTTCCCTATTTGAGGGAATTTGGATTAGGGTCAGTGAGCCTTTACACAAACTTTCACTTGGCCAAGTGGAATCAATATAGCAAACAAAAGAAAAAGAAAAGCCTCTTCTGAGGTGGCGGTCACCACACACACAGACACACACACACACACACACACACACACACACAGACACACACA
>QMIH01000205.1:464135-496652 GCA_003987875.1 Clarias batrachus
ACCTTCTTCAATAAATCACACAGGCCACACCTTCTTCAATAAGTCAAATAGGCCACACCTTCTTCAATAAGTCAAATAGGCCACACCTTCTTCAATAAGTCAAATAGGCCACACCTTCTTCAATAAGTCAAATAGGCCACACCTTCTTCAATAAGTCAAATAGGCCACACCTTCTTCAATAAGTCAAATAGGCCACACCTTCTTTAATAAGTCACACAGGTCACACCTTCTTCAATAAGTCACATAGGCTACTCCTTCTTTAAAAGTCACAAAGACCACACCTTTTTTAATAAGTTACATAATTCACAGCCTCTTCAATAAGTAAAATAGGCCACATATTCTCCAATAAGCCACATAGGCCACACCTTCAATAAGTCACATAGACCACACCTTTTTTTAATAAGTCACATAGGCCATGCCTCCTTCAAACAGTCACACAGGAGCAGAGGTAGTGACAGGGGCAAAATGAGATCTGTGTGTAAAAGGGAGAGCCCCCCTCTCATAACGGGCATGTGTGTGAAATGCTGTCAGGAGGTTTCAAAAACAGTAAATAGTTAGCAACTAACCCTTAAATGCCATTATAAATATTTGAGTGTTTCAAAGAACAACTGGCAGGACAGGGCTTATTTTTGTATTTACAAGATATATAACAAATATTTTTTCACACAAATTCTGCCTTCTATCTTATGATCTTGTCTGTGATTGGTTAGATATTGACTTGCTATGAAATTTTATCCTAGAGCAAGGCGGGTCTTAAACCTAGCTTGTGATTCGCTTTTATTAATCATCTTATCAGTTAGAAATGACAGTTAATTGGGGAGACAGCAGGGTCAGAGAGCTCCTTACCCTCCGAGCAGAGCGCTGTGTGAGGTGAGTGATGTGAATGTGCACGGCTAGCACCTCAGCACTCAGTTCACCCACTGTTACTGCACTTGAAGGAATAATATGTACAGTACAATATTGCCAACGTCATATTAGACTCTCGTCTTAAAACCTCCCACCATCTCTGAAGCTGGAATTCTGACATGCTCATTATAAATACATATTAAGATGGCTTAATCCAGGATTATTGGGTTCAGTGTAAATTACCAGGCAATGTGTTGAGCGGCTTTATATCATGAATTCTGTGTGAAAGTGCCTCGTGTTACTCGGACATATAAAGCTTAGACAGGACCACCATGAAAGCACTGAAGCCTTCTTCTCCACATATGCCAAGAGTGTGAAAAGAAAAATCGCCATGGCAATGAACATCCCAATAAACCAATATCGGTGCTCATCATCTCGACAAGAGCAGGAGTTTCACGGAAATTAAATTCAGATGAAAAAGATAAGCGTGACTTCTTTTTTTCTCTCTCTCTTTTAATCTGAAGGCCACTCGAATGGCTGGCGGCTTATTAGCTACTCTGAAGGCTCCTTTCATGTCGGCATAATCACCTTTGTGTTACCTATTATAAAATCACGCTTCATAATGTGCATGAAAAAAACTACTAATATTCACAGCGACACCTGATTTGCAAGAACTTCAAAAACAACAATACAGAAAACGACTCATTTTGCTGAATCACTCAAAGGTGAAGCCGTCACCCATGATTAACACCCCTCCCCTCACACACACACACATATACACACTTATCTTCTTTTGATGTGTACACATATAATAAATCCAATTATCCTTCACTTCAAGACACAGTTGAAGACATTCAACTGATTTTCAAGATATGTTACTAGGGACCAGCTGGCCTTGTTGACAGCCACGAAAACAAATGCACCAATAAAAAGGCAGGAAGTGAACGGAACAGAGTCACATCCCGAGCTATAGAGAAACATCTAATACTACAACATGCTGCAATCATTGTATTATTTCAATCTCATGTTACAACAGCACGTTCTATTTATGGCTTTGATCCTCAGACAATAAAATGATTCGTCACCCTTCAAGTAAATGAACAGAAAACGTATCTCTCTTGTCACTTTCTCTCTGCATAAACATTGATCAGCCCGAATATTTTGTAGGCAATGGTGGCTTAGTGGTTAGCACTGTTGCCTTGCACTTCCAGGGTCAGGGTTCGATTCTTGGCCAGGGTTGATTCCCGCCTCTGTGTGCATGGAGTTTGCATGTTCTCTCTGTGCTTGGTGGGTTTCCTCCGACAGTTTAAAGACACGCAGATTAGACTGATTGGTGTTCCCAAATTACCCGTAGTGTGAATGAGTAAGTATATATGTGCCCTGTGATGGATTGGCACCCTGTCCATGGTGTACCCTGCCTCGTGTCCTAAGTTTTCCAGGCCCCCATGATCCTATAAATCGTTACAGACGATGAGATGAGATTTTGTAAGCTTTTCTTGTGCCATCAATTCAGCTCTGACCCTTAGGAGCATGTCTCAAGAGGTCTGGACCCGTATTCACAAATCTTTTTAGAATTCTCTCAAAGAGCTCCTATCTTAGCTAAAAAAGTCCTAGCTGGGAGTCCTAGACTAAAAGTGATTTAAGAAACTTTTTAGAGCAACTCTGAGTAAGGAAAGTAGAAAAACTTTTATCTTAGTAGGGAGGTGTGGTCGACCCTGTTGCTAGGGATGATGCAGCAATTCAAGGACTGTAATTGGTTAATAAAAAAAATAACCTTTGACCTCTGCCAAGGTTTTGAAATGAGCTCTTTGTGAAGACAGAATACATGATAATAGAACAAACAGTGAAATTATCATTTTTTGTATATGAAGAAATTGTATAATAATGACTACAGGCTACTTTATGTAAAGTTTCTAGGCTAAATATCTTAAAGATAATTAAACACCCAAATGTTGAAAATGTGTCGACTTTTGAAGCAACCAATTTCCACACAGTAGTTACTATATATAAGTTCTCACATTTATTTACCGTACTGATTTTGTTACTTCTAATCCATTTTAGATTGATGGGAGCAAAATGTCTCAGCTTTTACTAATGTACATGATCACAGGACAGTGTATTTAAGTTTATTTTAGTCCACAATCCACGAGAGATGGAAGGAAGTAAAACAACAAGAAAACCAAATTGGACAGAAGAGCAGTGTTTACTTTTAGCTATACGTCCAGTATTTGGAGAATATTTCTTCCTTCTGCCATTTTGTCCTCTGCTAGAGAAATTCTTGCCTCTTAAAAGTCCTCCTCTCTACTCTTAACTAATTTTACCTTAGGAGCTGGTTTTAGGGCTAAGATGTTTTGTGAATCATTTTTATCTTTACTAAGATTTAATCCTAAATTTAAGGAAAAATTCCCTAACTTAGAATTTCGTCACTAGGACCAACTTTTAGGCTTAAGAAGCTTTGTGAATACGGGCCCTGGTGTCTACTCTGGGTGGTGATTAGACTTGTCAGGTTCCATGGACGCTCGATCGTATTGAGATCTGGTGAATTTGGAGTCTGGATCCGCTATGAACTCTTTGCTCCATACACAACAAGCTATGATGCACTGGGTGTTCTGATACCTTTCTATCTTGGCCAGAATTAACTTCTTTTTCAATAATTTGTGTTGCGTTGGCTTTTCTGTGGGATCAGACCGGTCGGACTTGGCGTTTGGCCCCCACAAGTATACGTGGTCGCCCATGATCCTGTCCAAAGTTTAGTGGTGTATAATTGATCATCAAAGTTATTTAATTCACCTGCAGGGGCTGTTAATGTTGTGGCTGATCAGTTTATATAGGGAATAAAAATATACTTGTGAGGGTTCTACATAGGTTCTATGATTGGATGGTTACGGGTTCTTAATTTCTAAAGGGCACTCTATGTGGAAAAAGGAGTTTTTATGTTGACATTTTTAAAAGAGTGTATAAGGTTATTATATGTTTTAAATAAAACGACAATGCTTTCGAAATCACTACTATCTCACAATTAACATTTAAGAAAGACAACGCCGAGGCTCTTTCTGCAAATCTGAAGTTAGATACACTTGTAGAGGGATTTTACATCGTCCCGGTATGCAGAACATTTAATGTTCGTTCATATTATTAGGTCCTTACACATAATGCACCTTCAATTAAGATCCAATCCAATTCCACTCCATAGTTTGACATGCTCCTTGTAAAACATCTGTTTTAGCCCTGCAGGAAATTCCTAGGTTGATTTGCACAAGTAAATATTGGCTGGCTGATACGTTGAATTTCTAGGCTCAACCTCCTAGCAGAGGCAACTGGATGTTGGGCTGAATCCTTTGCAAAATTCATGATGCTATTAAAATTGTCCCAAAATTACAAAAAAAAAACAATATGCTATTAATCATCCAGAAATTGTCCAGGAAAATTAGTTTCAGGTTGAAGAAGTGTATTGGTGGATTAACTGTTTAAATTCTTCTACATCCTGCAACTGTTTATCGGCATAAAATCTCAGGTGTTTATTAGGTGACACAGTACAGTAATGCATTGTAAAGCGAAAGAAAACACAGCTGTGTATTTTTAATATACTCCTGTAAAATAGGACAATTGGCTCATTCTTATTTTACTGGGGAGGAAAAGGCTGCTTATGTGTATTTTCGACTAATTTCGATACCAATATTAGTGTACTCTGATGTTAGAACGGCAAAGCTCGTACAAATAATGCATACAGATTGATACATTGAATAACTATTCTGGTTAACAAATGGCAAAACTACCGTTTGACCTTTTCAAGTTATACCTTAACAAGAACAGTACAGAGTATGCTCGTTTTCACTAAGCTAAGCTGGAAATTCTCACCCTGAAGAGCAGTTTGGCCACAGGTTTTTGGAGCAGCTGAGCAAGCGAGCACAGGTTCTGGTACAAGTCCGTGTCCACCATGCCAGGGTCCACGGCGTTAGCGGTCACTGAATCACCTCGAGACGACAGCTGCTTGTGAAGGTGGTAGGTGAAAAGCACCAGGGCCAGTTTACTCTGAGAGTACGCACCATGGGAACTGTAACACGACCTGAAACAGAGGGAGGCAGAAACGTCTTTAGTTAAAACTGAGCGATTCTGACTAATCAAAAATTATTGACTTAAATTGGGATGGGAATCATCAGGGACCGACCGATACAGTATTATCACGATACCCAGGTTCCGATTCGATTTGTATTGTGATTCTGTAAATATCACGATTTTATACACATCCTACTTCAAAACATATGGTTTTACATACGGTTTTAGATGAAAGTACACATGTTGAATGTTGAAAAAGTTACACAAGACTAACAATACTTACAGATGAAGTTATGGGTGTTCGGCATGTGTGTCATGCTAAATTAATAGTATAGTATTACATTTACACTTCATAGTTTCAATTATTTAACTTTTTTTTTTTCATGCTAGTAGAGCACTGGCCTCTTAAATCTTTACAAAGGTAAATTATTCATTCGTCCTTTCTCAGAAAGACAGACGCCCTCACAAACTCATCCATGCTTTAATTCGAGCTCACGCTGCTACTCATACCCTTAATGCAGAACAAGGCAAGTCATCACACGGGTACACGGGGTGGAACGCTTGCCGTATTTCATTTTCTCCCTTGTCTGTATTGATTACTGCGTTTGTAGCCGGCTCTTGTGTGAAGCCAGCAAACATTCAGTCAATCGACAGGCACGTAAGCCTCAACTGTGCGTTCTGAGTTATAGTCCTTGCGTCCTTGAGCGGCAAGGAACATCGGCAATGTGCAGCCGCAGCGACGGAGGAAACCTCTCGAACCCAAAAGCAATAAAAACAAAACCGGGGAAGAACAAGCAAATGGAAATGATACATTCTGAAGTGCCAGGTCGCCGCTGGCGCCAGCTGTGTCTTGACCGGTGTAAGAATAATAAAGTGTTTAATATAACACTCGAAGACAAAATCATAGCGGCTGAGGTTTGAAATAGTTCTGGTTTGGTTTGTCATGATTGTAGTGTTTCTATTTTCTTAGGCTGTTTTTCCTGGCTTATAAAATTTTCTTTTCTTTTTAAAAAAAAAATACTGCTCAATCATCACCAATCACGCAGAAAATTTACTGTAATTATAAAAGCTCAACAGTGGACATCTTATGCCTCTAGCTTGACCTACCTGTTTGGTTTTGACACTAATTTCTAAACCCCGCTTTTACAAGGACACTCAATGATACAGGTTAATGAGACTGAATGTCTGTCACATTAATGAAAATTGGTGAATGTTTTTTTTTTTCTTTCCAAATTGAAGGGTAGGCAAATACACAGCCTGGCCAAAAAAAGGTCGCCATTTCAGAAGGCTCAAATTATTGGGCTGCAACAAGCAAAGAAAACAACTAAGGGGGTTTAAAAATGACTGAAAGTGGGTTAAGAAACCCTAAACCTGGAAGGATGGTGCTGAACGGTCAACTTCATAGATGGAATCCATGGAAAAATTATGAATGGAGATCACTTGAACACTTGGTGAAGTCACATGGTAAAAACAATCAAAACAATCAACTGGAAAAATCTAAGCTATGTTTATTAGTGAAAGTAAGAGCATTTCCACACACACACAATGTGATGAGAACTCACAAGATTGCGACTAAACAGCAGTGTGGTCATAAGAAAACCACTTGTTGATGAGACTTATCAGGCTTCCATTTGTTAGGGGGCATAAAGATTTAACCTGACAAAGATTTGACAATGGATAGAGGTCATGTGGTCTAATGAGTCCACATTGACCCTAATCCAGAGTGATGGGCACGTCAGGGTAAGAAGGGAAGAGGATGAAGTGATGCACCCAAAATGCATAGTGTCCATTGTACAAGCCTCTGAGGAGTGTTATGATCTGAGTTTGCTTCAGTCTCTCAGGTCTAGACTCAGCAACGTTATGTGGCAATTAAACAAAGTCAGCTGATGACCTGAATGTACTGAATGACCAGGTCATCACATCTATGGAGGTTTTCTTCCCTGACAGCACAGGCGTATTCCAGGGTACAAATTGTGAAAGTGTGACTCAGGGAGCATGAGGAATCTTTTTCAAACATGAACAGACACCATATTGTGTGTTGTAATATAAATTTTATAAAATGACTGAATGAAATCTTAATGTGTGCCTTTTTTTCCCCAGTGACCGGTCAATCCAAGTCAGGTGTCAAGTCACAACGGATCAAAGTTTTAATTTTGGTAAATGTTGGTTGTACTGAGTCTTCCTGATCCTTCAGAAGAATTGAGAAAATTTTAATCCCAAAACATTGTCATCAAAGCTGCTCACACCAGTTGTGATAGAAAAACTAAAACTTTTTGCTAAAACCCGCACTGCTTATGACGCTTGGGTTTGGGGGGAAATCCTGGTGTTTAAAATAGGATTTTTTCTGATTTTTGATGCGTTCCTTTTAAACAAACTCATCCTGGCCATATCTCAGGAACCGGACAGAATCCAGAAATAAAATTGACATCAAAATATTGCTTACTGAACCAATAATCTGATCATATTCATAACTCGAATCGCCCAAAATGCGACTTAGTACCTGATTACGCATTTTATAAGGTCGGTTTAAAAATGACCGCTTGACTTACCTGCCCTGCAGGTCGTTTATATCAAGTCTTCCTCCATAATGGGTGGCTGAGGACACTGTGACGATGCGGGAGCACCTCCCACTCTTCCCAGAATCTCTCAGCAAGTCAAGCAGCAAGTTGGTCAACAAGAAGTGGCCCAGATAGTTCAGCCCGAAGTGCAACTCAAATCCGTCCTCTGTCGTCCTTTCTGGGACCAGCATAACACCAGCTGGCGGTGAGAAAAAAAAGCTCAGATTATCATTATGGATACATGAAGCAGAGAGCTCTTTATTCTTTTTTTTTTTTTTTTTTTTAACACAGCCTGTGTCCGTTATGTTTGCGGGGGTTTTGACATAATAGACTCTATAATAAGCAGTGAGGTACGGGGGCTGTTAAAACACTGTCTTCACACGTCTTTGGCCTGAACAGAAATGATGCAGCTGCAGTACAGATTCTGAGCCATAGGAGGGAAAGCGGCTCTAGACTAAAGCGGCTGTAAAAATGAAGGAGGAAGGGCGGTCAGACACCTATGGAAGACAGTGGACCTAGCTCTCTCATGTCATTGACCCATTTAGCACTTTGAGAAGGACACGTGGACTGTTCAGCTGGTGAGGTTAGAGCGGTTTTGTCCCAGGAAATCCAAAACAGAATGGTCTATACTAAGTACATTTGGCAAAGTAAATTCTCAGCAAAAAGAGAGTACATGACCATTTGTATCCTGAGATACAAATGGTGATGAGTACATCCTGAGATACAAATGGTTATTTATCACAAAGTTTGAATTTTGGTAAATGTTGGTTGATAAGTACCGTATCTTCCTGATCCCTTAGCAGAATTGAGAAAGTTTTAATCCCAAACGAGTCTATCCAGTTGTGACAGAAAAACGTAAATTTTTTTTGTTGCTATAAATCCGCACTGCTTGTGACGTTATCTTTAGGGGTTGCAGGGAAATCCTGGTGTCAAAATGAGGCTGAGGGTTCCCTATTTCTTACTACATCACTGAATCCTCATTTAAATATTCCAAAAATAGGATTTTGTCGATTTTTCACAAGGCCCTCCTCTTAAACAAACTCATTCTGGCCATATCTCAGGAACTGGACAGAATCCTGAGACAAGCTCCTGAGATGAAAATGGTGATGACGCGAGAGGATTTTGAGCCAATTGGCAAATGCCTGCAGCTCTGATGGAAAGGTAACATCCAATCTCTTGACAATAAGTTGCTTTTTTTTTTTAAATCTTATGCCACTCAGAAGGCCTGTTATGAATATTAAACACTACACTACATTCAATTTCCTTGTTAAAAGAAGTATACAAAAGTACAAGAGATGATCACTGAGAAAAACATTCTTATTATTATTGTATTTGGACAGCGAAACTTCATCATTTTGCCTCTGTACATCACCACAATGAATCTGAAATGAAACATCCACCATGTGATTGGGCTTTAACCGAATTCTTACCATATAATCTTTAGATATTGCACCAATTTTTTTTTACTCGGGTCTTCCATTTTTGAATGTCTAAAAGAAACTGAACAAGCCAACAATCTTAAATATCAGGATTAATTTTTTATACTTTTGCACTCGGTGATTGGCTGGAACCAATGAACATCACTAAATGTTAAGTCCCCCAATGAGCTGATCTGCCAGGCCTTTAACGCAGCCACCTTCAGTTGCTGCTCACTTGCTTCAATAAGAGGAAAGAAGCTCACCTGGGTCAGGTGAGTGAAATGAACATCTCATTTCTCTGCATTGAATTTCTTTCATTGTAATTCAATAAATCACTGTTCTATTGATTTCGCAGCACTTGACTGAATCTGAACAGAAAGTCTATACACTTTCGAGTTCATCCTGCTATTTCTATCAGCAATCACATCATCAATAAACCCCAGTGACCACAAGTCCATTGGCAGCCATACGTGCCCATGTCATAACTCCCATGTGATGTGCTTTGAAAAACAAGTCCTTCCTTTCCTTCTTCTCTTCCTATCATTCTTATAATTAATCTTGTATTCCATTCTGTGATCATAAACGTCAGTGGCGTTCAATGCCCTTTGGTGTTTTGGAGCTTACCAATGAGCTCATTCTCATTACGAATGTATAAAAGTTTGGATATAATTTGGGCATGCTTGAAGTTTCTGCAAGCTCTCTGATAGGACTTTTCAGCCTAATTATTCTTCGAATTTATTTCTTTTTTTTTTCTCTATTCGGTAAAGCTGCTTTTTGAAAATGACCACCGTTACAAGTGGTGTATAAATATAAAAATGGTCTGCTTCAGTTGCATCAGCACCGCTCTGGACTGGATATTAGATATGAGGGAAAAATGTATTCAGTTATGAATCGCAATTCTTTAGTGCGCCGATTCACGTATCGCGTAAGTGTAATGATATATTACACTTAGAGATGCACCAGTCGATCAGGCAGTGACTGGAATTGGCTGTTTTTCTGCCTGATCAGCCATGACCCATCAGCATTGAACATAACCAATTCTGTGCCGAGTGCACGAGCATTCGAGTGTTGCAACAGAAATTCATTTTTATTGCGTTATATGGTCAAAAGTTGTGAGCCTTAAAAATTCTTGTTTTTCTCCAAACTCTGAAAGTGAATTAGTCTCCAAACCCCCTCATTACACCAGTCGCAGAGCACTGCACGCATGATTTAGTCTTGAGACATGTGGGTACATTGGAGTACATTTAATTCCTCACGTTCAATTCAGTTGTGAAGCTGTTGAATAAAGCTAGGGTCTAAACCTTTCGAGTAATTACGACTATTTTAAAATTACAAGGTCTTAAAATTGTGAAAATATAATCAGGATATTAAAACAAATAAATGTTCAAAGACTTATGGGCCTATCTGTGAATTTTCATTCAGAGTGCACCTTCGTCTGAAAATGTATTCACATTTCGCCCCCCTCAGTTTCTCCGTAATGAGTACGTTTCAAGATCACTGCAGGCCGCGTTTCACCTTGACACAAACCTTTCTGCCTTGATGCTTCACCTCGCTGCAAACCACCCCCATTAGGAAGGTGCTCCATTAGGAGTCCACACTGAGTTTTGGATGCTTAATCCGTGCCAAAGATCAAGCAACCCCCCACCCACCCCCCACCTACCCAATGCACACCCATCCCAATTATCTTTGTGCGCAACTTATTCTCGGGAAAGAGCATCCAGCTTTACAACATATGCTCGATCATAATTGTGCTCTTCGGAGAATTACCGCTCGGTAATCAGGATTACGGCAGCGCTCTGTCCGATGATGTACTTAAAAACCCGGAATGAAAATTTAGCTTCACGCTCTTTTTAATTACACAAAGAGCCGTCGGAGCAGATTCAAAGATGCATCATGTGTCCGTTCAATTCTCGAGAAAAACAGAATCTGCATTCGGTGACCGGTCAAAATGCCTAACCATGTTGCCACTGTGCCGCTGATGAGGCTCTGGGGGGGTCAAGCGGTGACCTTTCCGCATCATTAGACTCTCAATGGAGTGATACAGATGCGTTTGTCCTTCAGCTGGTATCAGCAGGAAGAGATGTGTGCCGGGAAGCCAGAGACAGCGAGGAAAAGAGAGAGAGAGAGAGAGAGAGAGAGAGAGAGAGAGAGAGAGAGAGAGAGAGTGTGAATTATTAATTCTCCTCTGTTTGAGACAGGACGGAGTGTGACTGTTCCTGTCGTCTGCGGCGCTCCCTGGGGAGGGCTGCTAAATAGGAGCTATCCAGTTAAAAACAAACGACCCCTAAGGCCCAGAGGACCTGGATCAGACCAAATTAAATTAAAATAAAAAATAAAAAAGGTGGATTTCTCCTGAAATGATCAGGGTGGACAGTCCTTCATTGTGATTCTTGCCTTTTTTTAAAGCTTTGGTACATTTTTTTTTTTAATACGTCCTCAAGCACTTTGGACAAGAGTTCTGAAGGGTTAGAAGTTGGTTAGTGTTTACACCTGTAACCTGTTTTAGTCTAAGTTAAATAATATAACTAGCTTGATGTGTTGCTTTTATGAAAAAAAAAATGTGAACAGAAAAAAAAATAATAAAAAGGCACAAATGGACTCTCACGAAGTAATCAAATTTCATGTACACTCACTGGTTACGCAATGATTCTTTGGATGGTTAATGGCTTCAAGAGTGCTAGAATGGGGCTTTTACTTGGAACCATTTCTGAAAAGGAGCCCCTTTGTTGATGGGTTCGACATAAAAACCATTAAAGCCTCCCCCCCCCCTCAAAAAACAACCCCTTTTGGGGTCACTTTGACTGTATATTGTATGTTTAAAAAAAAATTCAAGCTTCCATTTTCCCGCCACTTTTCCTTTCATCAGGATGTGCTACATGAGCGATATTTGCATACAGGAATATGAAAGGCTCTTATACTTTATAATGCAATAATGTGTTTGTTTTTTAGGAAAACAGTAAATTTCATTTTTTTAACTTAATTTAAGCCTAATGCCTAATGAGCAAGCCGGAGATGAGAGTGAAGAGGTAAAAGAAGAAATGTCAAGAGGAAACAGATGCAAGAGCAAATCTGTTCTCTTCTGGGTGAAACCAGATCCTACTATTATACACCGTTATATAGTATAATTGGTGTAGAAGAGTAAAAGAATGTATACTAATGTGTTCACTTTAAGGAAATGTCTTTACAACATTATACAGTCCGTGTTTAAGTCAAACCTGGACTTGAGATTAAATTTCTCATGGATGAAGGTGTTAAAGAGATGGACATAAACAGTACAGGTGATTAGAATCTTAGTTGCAGTAAAACATCTGAATGGTGCAAACGTTTTAAAGAAGGCAGGACATCTGTGAATGACGATCCCGACCGAGATGGATCAGGTCGTGAAGCAGTCGCTCACATGAAAATTCAGTGAGTGGAACACCTGATCCTTGAAAATCGACAGATAAATTCTGATCAACTTGCGGAAGAGAAAAATCTGTCTGTGGGAACTGTACACACAATCATTGACTAACACCAATTGCACATTACAGGAGCTCAGCTGGGAGTTATTCCCACATTCCCCATACAGTCCTAAACTCACTCCATTAAAGGAGCTCTTGGAAGGCCAACATTTCTCATAGGAAGCAGGCAGACTCTGGTATACTGAGAAAACTTTCTACCTCGTTGTTATCCAAGCACTAGGATAAATGCATTAGAGTAGCAGGGAATTATATAGAGAACTAAAGTGAGTTTTACTTTAATGTCTGTATTGTGCACAATCAAAAGCCCTAGAACACTCCTTGTATGTACAAGCAAGCATCAAAACATTTAAAACCAAAATCTTGCAAAGCACACTGATAATCCACTCGATCTCTTTAATATTAAAACTTTTTAATCTGTAAAACTCCGGCACTGTTACAGGTTCTCTGCTTTCATCTTCTGGGTAAACCCTCCAAGGAACCTCCATTAAAAGAGCTTTCAAGTTGTTTCAGTCTTTCAACTTGTACCTCTGAAGAAATACTAAAAGGACCTTTGGAAACTTTACTTTTTTTTAAATTAAAGGGAGGAGAAACTCAAACCCTTAAATAACCCTCTCCCCGCTGAAGAAGTATAGCTGCTCTTTATTTATGATGCCGAGTGATATCCATTAGAACTACCTACCGTTATTGATGAGAGTGTGTAGAGGCAGACCCCTGGCTTTAAATCTCTCCACAAACTCTCGAACAGACTTCAAGGAGGCCAAGTCCAGGTACATGAACTCCACTGCAAACAGAAGCGCACCACAAGATCATTACTAATGCAACTACATCCAACCATCGATCATTTAAATCAATACAGTGCCATTTATTATACAAGCTTACAAAGAGCTCGAACAGAATGGATGATTGTCCTAACTTCCATATCAACAAGAAAGCATTCGTGACATTTAACACATTGCCTTAATCAGCTGATGTAGTAATACATATGACAAAATTGTGAAAAATATTTGTGAAAAAGGGGGGATGTACGGTGAGCAATAGAACACATAAAGATGTTTTTTGGAATGAAAATCTGTTTGTCTGTTTGTTTGTGCATGCATCACATAAAAACTACTGGACGATTTTTAATGGGGTTTTCACAGGTGTATTTGGCTGAGATCGTGGTAACATATAGGCTTTGTTTCGTCACAATCAGCCCACGGGAAGAGAAGATATACTACTTTGAAATTTAAATGGAAAACATCTTGTATAATAAAATTAATTGACATTGAAATCATTAGTTCATTTCAAAATTCAACAGATGGTGCTGTAAAGTTTTTAATACACGCTTTTGAGTGTGTGCAATTAAATTCAATGCAAACAAAGTCACAGGTACATCTAGTATATACCATATATATTTATTTCAATATTAGGAAAAAAGACCAATTTAAACTGAAGACAAAAGCAAAATGTAAAAAAAAGGGTTCAGATTAAAGGAAGTTATTACTGCCGAAGCCAAATTAATAATAATAATAATAATAATAATAATAATAATAATAATAAGGAAATATACCATACACCCACGCAATGTAACAAGCTTTACATTTCTCAATGCAAAATTTCATTCTGTATGCCGGCGGAGAGTCATCTAGCCATGCACTTGTACTTCTTAATGGAACATTTCACCCGCTAACCTTTTTCTGGGTTCCTCTGGGTCTCAGATCAAAGCCGATTTCCAATTAAACCCCATCTAAAAAAAATGAACCGCTCATCAGTTTATACTGCAGACTACAGTAGAGCAAAAAATATATAATAATCTGCTGTAACTCTGCGTAAAACACTGTTTAAGCAATCAAGTTTTCTCTTTGCACTTCATTTAAAATGTCCGCGATCTAATTTACTCCGTATTTTAATCAGGAAAGCTACTACGGAGTGTAAGATGTTGCACACCCTTGGGGTACAATGAAGAAGATGAAATGCAATTAAAAGCAAGAAGATGTTTTGTGTGTTCAGCTTCACAGATGTTTCTTATAATAAGTAAAAACAAAATACTATATCTTAGTGTAGTAATAGTAAAAAAACAAAATGAAATCATTTTAAAAGAATGTGGTTTCTTGCTGTAGGTGGTATTAAAGCTTCAAGGACCCGTACCGTTTTACTAGTTTTGGTTACGCAGGTCTCACAGCTTCCCCCAAAGTGTGAATGTTAATGCTCCAGCTGAAATATCCCTCACATGATGCATTTTCTTTTTATACTGTTTCTTTCAGTAAAGCTCTTATATTCAATTTTTTTATTCAACTGTTTTTCCTCATTCCTTATTAATTTTGCACGTTCTTGCATGTAAAAATAATGATCTGAGACGCAAGACAGTTGTCGCTTAGGGGCCCCAAATATTCAGAAACGACCCCAAAAGTTTGCATTTCTGCAAGTTTCCATCTCCAGAGGTGATGATAATATTATGTAATAACCTGCTTGCTCCTTCTTTTCCTTTATTTACTTTGAGCAGTGAATTTTTTTCATTCAGTGACAGGAGGGATGTGAATGATTGCACTCATCTGTACAGGATTCCATCTTCTTTCACCTCTTACATATTGCACGTCAAATTAATTCTTTACCCTGACGCGACGTTTACGAAACCTGATTAACACCCTGTATAGATCGAGATATTTGCGTGGGCGAGAAGAACCTTAACCACCACTTCATACCATCTGACGACTCCTCCTGCTCTGTGTCAAGGGGGAAAGAGAAACGCTTGTGTTGATCTGTCTCTGCCTCTGCTTGCCCCCCGTGTCAACTCTAATTAGTCATGTTGTTCGTTCCATCATGCATGAGGAACCTTTGAGCTAATAACGGCAATGAAAGTTATTACACAATTACCACAGTGGACACGCCTCGATTGTCAAAGGCCACGCAGCGTCAAAGGCTATGACGAGGGTTAACAATGGCTAAAGAGAGTGAGCAACACATCCGATTGCTGCCTCAGGAAAGAGGAAACTAATTTGTTTATATTCTAACCAATTTTTCCATGCTTTCATTTTTCCGTAAACCAAGGAATCAAGTGGTGTAATATGTTTTTATTTTACGTATGGTAAATATTGTAAAGAACTTCTGTGCATTAACATTAAATTCTCAACCCTGATTGTTCGAAAGGTGTTGCTTAATTTCTTATACCAATACTACTGACTGAGTGCCATACAAGTCAAAACTGGTAATTTAGCTTACGCAAAATAGCGGGAAATGGAATACATAAGAGTAAAAACTCACTTTATTTCTCTATATAATCCCCTGCTACACTAATGTACTTATCCCAGATGCGCCTCTTCCGCAAGTTGGTGACATGTTATCCATCAATTTTCAAATGTTTTCAAAATTTCATCAGAAGTCCCGGGATGACTTGCACACCCCTTGTATATGCTACACAGCGTAAAAAAAATTTCATTCAGTTCTCAACACTGATTGGTTAAAAACTATTGATTTAATTTTCTATAACAATACTTCTGAATGTATTAATATGCTATTTCTAATACGTTAGAGTTCCTATTGTAACAACTTAGGCATTGTGTGGCACATGAACGCATCAACAACTGTGTAAAATTGTTGACATGTTAAAATTTTCTGAAGTAGTCTTCACAATAGGCGGTGGTGTAGTGGTTAGCACAGTCGTCTTGCACCTCCAGGGTCAAGGTTCGATTCCCGTCTCGGTGTGTAGGGAGTTTGCATGCTCTCCCTGTGCTTGGTGAGTTTCCTCCGGGTACTCCGGTTTCCTCCCACAGTCCAAAGACATGTAGGTTAGGTTAACTGGCCTTCCCAAACTGGCCAGTGTATGTGTGTGCCCTGCGATGGATTAGGCCCTGTCCAGGGTGTGCCCTAAGTCTCCTGGGATAGGCTCCAGGCCCCCCATGACCCTGAATACAGGATTAAGCGGTATAGAGAGTGTATATTTTGTCTTGTCCGCTTAAAGATGGTGTCTTTGCCTCTTTTCAATCTGTTCAAACATAACAGATGAATAGCCTCTGCAAACTAAGATGTAAATTTGACAAGATTAAATTAAGGGTAAAGCAGTCCTGACAGGAGACATATTAGCTAGGATAGCTAATATTTTCTTGCTCCAGTAGCAAGCTAGCCATTGCTGGCAGCAACTATTTAAAATGAATTTATTCATGTTGTGGTTACATATATTTAAAAAAAAAAACTAGACCATAACAGAGGACAAGAATTAACAGCTGTTTGTGGTTGTGTTCATGTAGCTAGCTAACAGCTAGCCCTTGCTACCACAAAACATACTACTTAGCTAGCTAGTTTGTTAGCTGAGCAGTTATCACCTCAGAAATGCTAGATAAATGAGAAGTGTTTTTTTATTTTATTTTATTACCAAGTTTATCTAAGATGTGCTTATTTAGTTAATATAAATCCTGTCAACATGACATACAGTAACTACCTGGCAGCTCTGCTGTCTGTAACATAGATTTATAGGGACTTTTTAAGTTACACCCTAAAAACAATGCATTATTCAACTGCTGAACACCTGTTTTGGTAACCGTTTTTTTTTTTTTTAAGTACACCCTTTCACCCCTTCAGTTATATTCACATCATTACTGTAATTACCTTAGCTATTCATGTTATGCTAATTCTGGTATTTGGCAGGTTTGCTCCGCCTGATGCTCGGCACAATAGCTGAGGAAAAACGAGGTCATTTATTACAAAGTGTGCGACGTGGCTCGCCCCTAGACGCTAAGTGGATTATAGGTAGCTTTCGCCTGTAGCAGGACTCTGGACGACGAGATGTGGAGGAGGTTTGCTGGCAAATACAGCTGAAGAAAAAAAAATGGGGAGGGGGATATTTCGGTTTAATCACGGTAAAAAAACATAAACTAGCTCGCCTGAGGCGATTTATTTTGATTTCTGTCTACATGTAGGCTGATATGGCAGATCGGCTTTAAAGCTTAGATCCAAATAGGTGGCGGAATAAAAAGCTGCAAGATTTACACTGTCGAAAACATTAAATCAAATCAAATTGCAGCCAGTGTTCATGGGATATGCTCCAGCATCGTGCACCCCCTGACCAGGATAAAGCGATTACTGAAAATAACTAAARAAAAAAAAAAAAAAAAACGTTTAGTTAATATACACCAATTAAAAACCAATTATTTGACTAATTTAACGATATTGGATTTAAATGGACCCGCTATTCGTGAGTGGGTTTTTTTTTTTTTTTTACATCTATGGCTCAATTAAGTTATAATGCAGTCCTGAAATATTGGCACCCTTTTAAAAGAAGAGAACAAGCACAAACGAGTGTACAAAACGAAGGAGGTATTTTACAGGAAGAAGGGTCCAACGTGTCTCAATCTTGTGAGACATTAGAGACTGATTTTCTCTTAATTGCACTACTACTTTTAGGGCATTTAGATAATTTTACAATCAACCAAAAATAGGCACAATTTAGTTTAATCCTTACCAAAAGCAACAGATTAAAATACTAGGCATGCAAGTCAAAGTGGAACTTTTGATAACATAAAAACTCACTTTATTTCTCTGTATAATCTTCTGCTATACTAATGCATTTATCCCAGTGTTTCCCAGTGCTCGGACACTATCAAGGTAAAAAGTTTTCTCAGTGCTGTCTGAAACGCTGGCCTCCCAGGAACTCCTTTAATGGCCCAAACATATGAAAATGGCTTGGAATTAAGTCTGGACTGTACTGGGGATGTGATAATAAGTTAACAAGTTATCCATCAATTTTTCATTCTGCCACAGAAAACACTGTAGTCGGATCCAAGCAACCTCGGCCAGGATCAGCATTCATCATTCTTTAAAAGATTTCCACCATAATGACGTTTTACTGCGGCTAAAGATCTCATCACTGCACTGTGCTTGAAGTCTTCTGTAACTGTCAATCAGTTTTACGCCTTCATTCGCCAGAAATTTCATCACAAGTACCGGTTTGACTCAAATACCCCTCGTAAATATGCTCATATTGACTAAAATCTTACCGGAAAATTAAAGTGCAATGGTGAGCACCAAAAAGCACAAAGAGATACAAAAATGAAAGATGGAAATAAGAAAGAAAAAGAAAAGAAACTAAAGGAAGGACCAGAAAATATCAGTAATTATGGCTGATTTAATAATTTCTTAGCCATTTTATCATAATTACTATTTCAGATGTTTTAAGTTTAAAAGCATTATTTAATTACAATCTTTAGAACTGATTCAGACACGTCACATCTGTAACGCTTTCTGTAGTTGTCTTTAAAATTCATAACTCTGATAAAACGCTGTATATTTTTAGGATGTAAATGATTATATGAATTTTGAGGATGTTAGTTTTTAGCAAAAGAGATTACATTTAATATTATGTAAATTAATTCACTGATCACTGAAGGCTTGTCTATGCTCTGAAGCTTTTTGTTCAACAATACGGGTCCAAATGTACCTCCATAACGACTTAATGCCAAATGAATACACTGCAATATTATTACAAAACATGAAAATCCATTCTTTCAGCCTTTGCTGTATGGTCTTCGTAAATGATCCTCACAAATAATTCTCGTACAATTAAAATGCAACCAGTCCAAACATGTCACATCAGAAAATGTTTTCTCGATGCATCCCTCTCTCCCTGTCTCTCTGCCCACCACTTTCTGACTAAGACGACATTTTGCAGCGCGGTGAAACGACCTTGAATGCCCGCGAGCCAAACGTTATACTCGCTCTTCTGCACCGTCTGTCAGCAGTGATTGCAATTTATACATTAAATGAATGAACCATACCGCTCGCCAGCCAATCGTCAAGCATGCCTCGGACTATATTAATTTGCATTTAGATCCGATGATCTAATGCTAATTGTCAACTTGCCGTCTCATTAAACGACTCAATATGTCACGTTAAACCTTTTGATAGCTAAAATCAAGAAGGAGTGTCGTTGCCAGTACCTTTAAAAAAACACACAGAATAACGTTTTTTTATCGGAAGTCTTTCAAACCAAGATGTCTGTTTAAAACAAGAAAGACAACAGAATCAGTTGGGACGTCCTTGCCTAAGGAGACAATATACTTCATGGTTCTGTTTATCTAGTGGGAAGTCTGCGTTATCAATCTACTTCATCCATTTCTGGAAAAAGAAGTGAGAAAGAACAAAAAATATTCACTGGGCGACAACACTGGAAAAATACACATAGTAAAGCAAGACTGTTACACTGTTTATAAATGATTTAGATGCAACACTTGCATACCAGCAAACATTATTATCATATTACTATGATGTCTAATTAATTTGTTATACGCTGGTATTATAGACTCGTGCCTCGTATTAGCAGCATACAGCTGTTCGACTATTTATATTCACTGCTGTTCATAATAACATATCTGAAGTATCAGCTTGTCGACATCGTGCTCTGGGCCACGGCACGCGCGGTTCCTGAGCCGACTACTCAACCGCATAATTAAACTAATTATAGTCACGCAATCACTGTAATTACCAAGCACATTACACTAATTGCCCTCTTTGCGGGGAAAGAGCGACTTCAATCTGGCAACCCTTCATTAACTCAAAACGCTCACCCGTGTCCCAAACGCGTTCGATTATTCTACTTAGTAAAAGCGCTCGCTGACAGTCCATTAGCTGTTAATTAACGCTTAATAAGCTGACTAGTATTCCACAGTGAGGTTATAACTGCTTAATAAAGCTTAGTATATCCTACAGTACGCAAACACTGGTAGCTACTTCGTGCACCACATGAGCGAGTATCAAATTGAAAATGGAGCAAAAACATGATTTCTCAAACTTAAAACATGAATTGTTAATTTTCCCTCAGTGCCCGTCTTTCCTTACCGCCTCCCCCATTCACATACTTATGTACTTATGTATAATCCTCTTACTATTTGCCCAGGAATCCCACATGCACACGCAATTTATATGTGTCCCTTTTAAAGCCTCTCAACTTCTTAATTTTTTCCCAAGCAGCCGGCGAACACTTTCTCACATCTCCGGGCTTTTCTTATCTCTCACAGCTCGGTTCGACTTTGCTCCGGCGCCCTAAGAGAGAGAGATTTTGAGAGCCAATCCTGAACTGGCTCATATCAGTGAGGCGGCAGCGTGTGTATGAAACTTGGTGTGAGGAGTTCTTTAGTCTTGAGGAAGAAGAATCCAGATGTTCAAGCCTAAAATTCTAAAATGTGAGATGAAGTGATGTGCCTGACTAAATGTACTGTACATCCCTGATTGCTGAGGGATGTCCTTGCTAACAAAGGAATAAAAAATCTCGAAATGTTCTCTTATAGGAAAACAATAAGTGATGGGATGGTGTGATGTGGCCAATAGGTGAGGTACGCCTTGGACAGGGCACCAATCTATTGGAGGGTGCACATGCACACACCACGCACTCACTCACACATTACGGGTAATTTGGGAACGCCAATTAGCCTAATCTGCATGTCTTTGGAAAATGAGAGGAAATCAAGGTACCCGGAGAAAACCCACCAAGCACGGGGAGAACATGGAAACTCCATAGATATAGTCCCAGAGCTTGGAACCAAACTCTCGCTGCTAGAGGTGCTAAGGCCACATTTTTAATCAGTACTCCATCGTGCCGCCATAATTAGCCAGTTATTTAACTTTTTCCCAGATATTCTAGAGAGGTTTTGATTGGAAGACTAGCTAACCGGCTTCATTTGTCTTGGATGGTGACACACTGGGTATCGTTTCTGCTTCACAGCTCCAAGATTCCCAGTTCTGGTTGGAGTGTTTTCTTCTAGATTCTCTGGCTCCTTCACACTCTCTCAAAAAACATGAGGGTGAACCAGTTTTTTAAAATTTAAATTAAAAAAAATCTGAGTAACTACATGTCCAAGGCAAAGGGAATTACATAGGTTTCATGTTGAAAAACATGAACAATTAATGATTTATTTATCACGATTCCAACAACATATTCAAACGAATATAGATTTTATAACCGATTTCACAAAGCTTCACAAATGTTCACGACACAAGTCAAGTCGGTACTCCAGCTCCTGCCAAACACGCCGTAGCATATCTTGCATAACATTCTCCAGCGCCTTAATGATTCTCTGCTTGAGCTCCTCTAGGCTTGTAGGAAGAGGGGGGATAAAGACCAATCCTTTCCCATAGCCCCATGGAGAAAAATCACAAGGTGACAAGTGAGGTGAATATGGTGGCACATTTCATCAGTCATTATCACTGGCATGCCCAATCCATCTCCATCATTTCAAATTTGAGACAATTTGAGTGAGAACTGGCCATGTTTTCAGACCACGAAATGATGTCAAATTGTTTGGGACACCCTGTATAATGCGCTGCGATGGACTGGATGCCATATCATATCCCTATCTCACACTTGAGGATGTCCTAAAAATGACTACGTGACCTCACACTGTGTTTTCCCCTGATTACCGTCCGACAGGTTGCCTCGTTATGAAGTAAATATACGGCCCGGCTTGTGGATCAAGACAATCAATTGCAAAAAACCCTGCTATCTCTGTGAGTCTCATCAATCGTAGTGCAGGTGCCAGAGACAGTAATGAGGAGCCTTGATCCAGTCTGCCAGTGTGCCAGCTGGTGGGAGCTAAGACTGGCATCCTGCCATTTCCCGACACCAAACAAAGACATCTTCTTTCCTCGAAGTGCGCCAGCAGGATGCGCACGCTCGCACACAAATACACACGCCACTGATGTGATGCCCTTGCGTGCGCGATGGTGCTTCTGCCTGGCAACAGGGAAAGGTACAGGTGTGCCAACGTGGTGCCTTGGTCTTGAAAACAAGCCAGATTGGACAGAGAGCCATTCTCCATGGATGTGAAGGAGGAGAAGGAGGAGGAAGAGGAGGCGGCAGAGGAGGAGAAGACTGGACACTGGCAGATTGGTAAATTGAAGGCAGGATGGCTGTGATAAGATTTATCTCTCTCTTTCAGGGCAGGATGAGTGGAGTGGGAATCAATGCAAGGCATGAAATATAAAAGGGGATTGAGGGGTTTATTACACTCCTCCTGCTCGTGTCATGACTGCAGTGTCACGATCGGTATCTGATTAAAGGACATGAGCGGATCATTCAAGGACGACCTTATATCCTTCTGTTGTACCATAATATACGTTTGGAGCTTCGGAAGGTTTTAGCCACCTGACACGCGTTTTGTTTTCCTGATAAAACAAACGTGTGTGACTATGTAGCATCTTTGACACACAGCGTGTGATTGATACGAGTTGGGCCGCTGAAGTAATTGCAGCACACGCAGGGGTCCTCAGTGGCCATTTTCCAAAACACTGGCTTCACCGGGGCTCAGGGACAAAGCTGACTGTGCCGAGGTCTGTTCACTGCGTCAACGACCAGATGACTGCTAACAAACGGACTCTCAACACACACACTTAATAAACACACGGTGGACGCCTATTTGTAGTAAATTTTTTTAAAAAGTATAAAGTTATTTAACAGGATTGTGTTGATGTATACAGTCTACAATTATGACCTGACTTAAACAAATATTTTGGAATATTTATTAATCTTTTGGAATATGTGTAATATGGTGGACCAAAGTGGACAAAAATTAAATATGAAATATACTATGATATGTATTCTCATTATCAGGTCACCTGTCAATTTACCTCATTTCAGATATCATTATAAAACTCTACACCAGGCGTATATACTGCATGCCAGAATTCATTTATTTAAATCCCATCATAAATATATATAGTCTGTACTTTGAAGATATTAGCAAAAAATAATTTGGGAGGATGCAAGATGAGTAAAACACATTAAGATGTTTTTTGGAATTTTTAATATGTCTGTTTATTTGTCCACGCATCACGTAAAGACTATGGTGAATTTTAATGGTTTCACAAGTATATTTGTATTTTTTATAACTTGAGGTAACATATAGGCTTAGTTTCAACCGCGAACGGCCCACGGGAAGAGAAGATATGCTACTTTGAAATTTAAATGGAAAAAACGTATATAATAATTAAAAAAAATTTACCTGAAAAAAATCACTATTTTATCTCAAAATTCAACAGATGGCGCTGTACATTTTTGAATACGTGCTTATGAGTGTGCAATTAAATTCCACGCAAACATAGAATTTCATCACGGTATGCATAATGCAAGTGTTGAAAGTGTGTGTGCGCACTGCCTCGCTGTAGACAGTGTTCATATCGTTCACGCAGATTCTTAACCCGGATTCCCGGGAACAAAGGTCACTGCTGCAGATTCCTGCAAAAGGAGCCGATTTGCTCGTGTAATGCAGGAACGGTTCTTGGGGGATCTCCATAGTTGAACACACTCACAAGTAGGCATGAGGTGGTGTAAGATCGGCGAAATGGGACAAGGAATTGTTCTGCCACCTTTTTTAAACTCTGTCCCTGTTCACGACTGCTTTCCATCCATTGAGAGACCCATTTCCGACAACACAACTTCCTTTTCACTACTGGAAACACGTGTGTCTGGAGCTATACCCCATTGACAAACGCAAATGATGCGTAAGTTTCAGTATTGTATATTTTGGCCTACGCATGCCCATTGTGGGTATCGTATCTGAAGTGTTCCAACAGTACTATGTAAGACTGACGTCCCTCTGAGCCGAAGCAGTGAAAGAAAAGGTACGTGATGAAAAAAGAAAAGTGCGGAACCCATAACATAATGACAGGAGCTTTAATGGTACGTGTCACCCCACTTATTTCCTGCTACTTCCTCATCACAAAGGCACTGTGATAGTATGGATCTGTTTGTTTGTGTGTGTCTCCAGCAGGATGCCCTCATTCAGTCACTCAGTGCTTTACACATAGATATTTCTACTGTGCAGTACTTTGGGGAGTGGCAAGAGCTTCAACATGACATTATTTCTGTCACCGAACAATCGCAGCATCTGATCACAGAGGTGCCAATGTTGCTAAGAAGAAAATACTAGCAAGAAGAGAGAGAGAGAGAGGGAGAGAGAAAAAAAAAGTGGGACTCCAAGAATTCTGGAGTGTGTCAGTAAATGAAATAGTAAAAAAATTAGATAGCTATCACATAGCTCCATTTGATCCATTTGACCATCTAGTCATTCAGGTGAGGTTAGTTCAGTAGGAGTTCAGTCATGTCAACTGGACTTCTTGTTAGATAGAACTCATCCAACTAGCTTCTTCAGTCTGAGGGACGTTGGTAAGTTCCACATATTTGTATCCTCAATGGACGAGGATCCTCCCCTGTCTGAAGAGCCTCATTAGGTGAACAATGAAGCAGGTGAGAGCAGGAAGGAATGTTGATAGAGAGTAGAGGAGGGAGAGAGTTGTTAAGAAAACACTTGCAATAGACAGAGATTAGGGAGAATCATTACGCTGTAACGACCAGAGAGAGTAAAAGAAGTCCTTAGGTGTGACTTTTCTGGTGGACTTGTGAAGAGGTCTTGATCTTCCTGGGGATGAATGAAAAGGCAGCATGAAAGATAGGAGACAGGTTGTGCCTCCACCTCTGTTGAAGGAAGGATTTTGGATGGCCTCTTTTACACCTCTCTCGAACCATCTAACCTTTCTGTCCAAGATTTGTACATGATCATCTTCATCTTCAGGTGTTCTTCAGGTGAAGGTACACTGCTGATTATGGTCCTGAGATATTGCTCCTTCTGTGCTGATATATCCTCCTATGTAGCGATTGCTTTGTCTTCCCAACTTTTCACTGCACTGGACTGCATATATTATATTGCTCTTCTGAAGGTTTGGTGTCCCAAGTAATCTTGGGCCTTAATCAATGAGATTTTGGCCAACAATCTCAGTTCCAACATGCAACTCCTGGAAACCGTGGCGGAACCTACATACTATAGGTTCCCTACCAACTGTTAACTAGTTGGCAAGTTAAATCAGATGCGTTGGGAGCTGGGAAAACCCCAAATTACCCCCCAATGACAGGGGCTTATCCAGGACCACAGTTGGAACCTACTTGGTTAAGGCGTCAATTTTTTTTCTCTCCCCAAAATCAAGGTTGTAGTCTCCTAAACCATACATTCATTGCCCACAGTACTGCTGCACCATCATAACAAAATATGTCCAATGTTTTTAGTATATATAAATTTATCCAGGTCGGGGTTGCTGTGGATCCAGAGCCAATGAGCATATGGTGGGACTATACACTTAATGGAACACCAGAATTTGTGCATACCAAAGCCAGTTAATATGAAGATTACTTGCAACCACTATGGGCTTCGTGGTGAAGAGGCCTAGCGTTACTCTTGATACCTTTACTTGGGCAAATGACACAGTCTGGCAAACAGCAAGGAAGTGGGAATCGTGATGATTGGCTTCTGAGAAGGTAGGAGGGCTGAACAGACTCCAAGCCCATTGCTAGTCAGACAGCCTCTTCCAGTGGAAGTAGGAAGTTCTTGGAGATTTTTTTTGAAGAAACATGCCAGATTCTAACAAGGTTTGCCTGGCAAGACTAGATAGGCAAATAAGCCAATGGTTCTGAATTTCCTTGAATTCAATTGGAAAGAAGCAGGTGGGATGGTGACACACTGGGTATTATTTATGCTTCATGGTACCAAGATTGCCAGCTGTGGTTCACAGTGTCCATGTGCTTTCTTCTAGTTTTGTCAAAGATTATTGTTGAGGAACCAATGTAGTCTTACTCTTTCAAATTTGTACCATACTCTACCTCAAGGTTTAAATCTTAAGCTGCAAAAGCTGAGGGGACAGGAGTAGCTCAGTGGTTCAGGTATTGGACTAAGGATTGGAAGGTCCCAGGTTCAAACCCCAGCACCAAGTTGGCACTGTTGGGCAACTGAGTAAGGCCCTTATCCCTCAACTGCTCAGATGTATAATGAGATAAACTGTAAGTCGCTCTGGATGAACAATGTCATGAACATAAAAGTTAAACATTTGTTCTACATTGCATGTGTTTGCTCAAATAGATTTCTCATAAGACAAAATTCTCATGAGTTCAGCTTGAAGGAAGATTTCCGACTGATCATAACCAAAGTTGGTCTTATTTTCTTTCAGTACCGTCACTTTGATAGACCCATAGAAGGTAACACTCTCTGGCTCTGGTGCTTTCTTTGGTTGAGTCATGGTCTCTTGAACACAGCCCACACTTAGTTCCAGTGTCAATGTCAGATCCAGGATTTCCACTTGTATAATTACTTCTGATAAACAAAGCTAAGGATTTGACTTTGCAGTTCTCCTTTTTGCCATATCACAAACGTTTTGCCAGAGGACATAGTTGTCTATTCAACTGCAAGAGCTGCATACAAATACATACATACATCTTCGTGCAAGGTCATCCCAATCTATATCAGTGCCTGACAAGTAGCCAGAAGGGTTATAAAACACTCTATTCACTATGAGACTCTGACTCTTTTCCTTTGGGAAATTTTGTTTGTGCTCACATCACGTATCAGCTAGTTTTAAAAAAAGCAGTGCTCAGAAACTCGGTGCCGTTTCTAAAGTGGCATTTTTTTTTTTGGTCAATTTTAAGAGATTACAATAACGATTGTGCATAATCAAGATCCTGAGAGTTTCACATAAGGAACATCTTTTTTTTTTTTTAGGAATTATCATGCAGCCGTAATCACGGCCGAATCTGACGTGCAAGATCAGCAAACACACTCGACCCTGCAGAGATCACCCATTGCTACGTGCACCATTAAGACTGATGCTAATCCCTGTATATAATTACAGTAGAGGAGAAACATTAGCATGTCCCACCTCTGTGCCTCTCTCTCTAATGAATCGCATCCCTTTGTAAAGGTGACGGAGTGGCTCCGACTGCCAGTTTAAGCACTGTTTCCCGCTACAGGTGGTTTCACCTGACTGAGTGACATCATTAGCCTGTCGCCGAGTGCCATTGTGATGGATTGCACAGAACACAGGGGAGGCAACACACACATACACACATACACGCAAGAAGACAGCAGCTGTCTCCGGATCTGCCGTGTCATATGCAAACATGTTGATTTCTTGTTTAGTTCGGGCTCGCCACACCGAGATTAAGCATCGAAGGTTCTCTTTCACTCTCTCGGGCTGGTTTGGAGAAATCAGTGGCATGTCGAGGTGCTGACAGTAAATCAGTGAGACGAAAGAAGGTGGAAGGGTGGGAGTTTAAAGCAGAGATAAGGGAATGCCGTCATCCATATCGCATCTGCATGACAACGTGTCTGACCGCAGGACAGCGTTCCTCAGCGCCTGCGCATTTATCAGCTGTCTTACTCCCGTTGTCTGTCACGCAGACACAATCTTCCTGCCTCCTGCTACTTCTATCTTCCTCATTTACTTCTTTTCGCAGGAAATACATCAAACGTGGTTCCCCAGTGCGTTTGAAAGCAAAACAGCTCCAACAAATTGTGGCAGCATGATAGCTGAGAATAATCTCAAAGCAAGTTTTAGGCAGGATAAAAAAAAATCCTTTCATGTTTCCGAGACGCAGTGAAATTTATGCGGTTTGTGCTCAATCCCACCGAGCGCAGAGTCTGACCTGAACCGTGTGAACATACCTTTCCTGTGTCCGCACTCCTTTTGGATTTTCTTCACCGCAATGAGACCCTCCTCCTCCTCATTTCCAGCTGGAAGTGTGAAAAAGAAGAAGAAACGTAAAAAATAACAACAGGTTAACATAAAACTTTCCAAAGGGAAATAAATTTTAAAAAATTACAAAACACTACTATTTGATTTAATTTTAAAATACTTAATTACTAATAAAATATATTTTTAAATAAATAATATTATTTTTAAAAAATGCAAATGGTAATAAAAACAGGTTAATACAAAACAAAACAAAACAGCAACCACAAAAATCTACAATTTGATTTAATTAAAACACACAAATACTAATAAAATAATTTAAATAAATAAATGAGTGAGTGAATAAACCATATATTGTTTAATTAAAATTAAAATGTTAATAAAAAAATACAATAAAAAAGTTTAAAATGATAAAAACGTACATTTTCCAAACATAAAAATACTTTAAATAATTAAAACAAATTTCAAAAACAAAAAATGCCCAAAATGATCAAATGACATAATTTTCACAAGATAAAAGCAAAATTCTAAACAAACATACATACAAACAAATAAATTAAATAATAATAAATAAATAATAAATAATATTAAATTAATGAGGTTTTTTCTTCTCTAAACTAAAAAACATATGTTCTTATTTACGATGTAATGAATGTACGTTATACGCGCCTGTGATGAGATGGACGTTACTTTAGAATTATTCCTACAGAAAGGACGAGGCTGGTAAATCTTCATAGGGTTTGCCTTGGAAATTAAAAGTTGGTAGAAAGTTTGACAGTCAGTAATATTTATTTCCCCATGGTTTTTGCGCTGTTGCCAGGTTTTGAATATTTCAAGAATGAACTGAATTAAATCTTTGATTTTTATTTAATTAGTTTTTCCTGTTCTACAACGCTTTATGGCAAGAGAGCCATAAGCCCACAGGCATTAGCATAAAGGGTGTACTTCCTGTTGCTAAGAATATGACATGAACATGAAAATCTGCAGGGTACCTCTGGCTTTCTTTCTCTCCCTCTGTCTCTCTCTCTGCAATTAAATGAACAGGTGAGGAGAGAAAATAAATAGTTCATGCACATGCTCTTGTCACTGTATTTCTACAGTCGTTTATCCCCAGGAGCCCGAAATCTACTCTCGCACTGAGTGAAAAGTAAACATGGAGAAAACAAAAACAGAGAAAAGCATTCACAGCTATAAACAGCGCTTTCCCTCAGCTGCTTCTCTTTTTGTCTCTCTTCAGATAAAACAACTGAAATATATTGAAAATAACTGTAGCTTAACTACCAAACTTAAAACTTTACTGAAACTGGTACATACTGTATGAATACAATATTGATTAGCTACGACTAACACTGTCCACTCCATGAGCAGATCTAAATGAAACCAAGAATCCCACGGAATCCTGTTCAAGGCCAAGCCTTTGATTTAACAATTAGCTGCTATTTGTGCAATTAGCCTGTTTACAAGATAAAGGAATTCCGACATATATGGGGCGTTCAAATGAAACCAGGACTTTTCATGAATGAAGGCAAGAAAGCAAATGACATTTACAGAAGACTTCAAATCTCAGTACGGTGATAAGACTCTCAGCCGCAGCAGAACATCTGAATGGTGCAAACGTTTTAAAGGCTATAAATGACGATCCTGGTCGAGGTGGCTTGGAGCCCCGTGTAAACATTCCTGTGAACATTAAGCGAGTGGAACGCCTGATCCTTGAAAACGATGGATAACTTTTCACCTACTTGGGGATGAGACGCTTCTGTCTGTGTGAACTGACGCACCACTTACACATTACAGGAACTCGGCTGGGAGTTATTGCTACATCCCCTGTACAGTCATGACCTCAACTCAAGCCATTTCCACATGCACTGAAAGGAATTCCTGGGAGGCCAGCCTTTTGGGAAGCAGTCCAATACGGAAAAAAAAAAAAACTTTCTACCTTATTGGTACCCAAGCACTAGTGAAACACTAGAATAAGTGCCTTAGTGTAACGGGGGATTATATAGAGAAATAAAGGGAGTTTTTACTCTCATAATTGTGTTCTGTTATTCCGCACAAAAAATCTAAAGTCCTAGTTTGACGTGAACGCCCCTTATACAGGTCGCGCCATGGAAAAGTAGCCCGTCTCCGGTAATAGAATGACGAATTTATGTATATGATTACATTGTTATAACTATATAATTATTATATTTTTATATTTCTTTTATTTAAAAGTATTACTACTATTATTACCCGGGCTATTTTTTACCTCTACAACACAAACTCTGTAATAAAAACACGTCGAGAGAAGACTTAAGTCGTGAACTCCAATATATGATTATTTAAAATATGGATATTATGTTTATTTTAATATATATTAAATCTGTATAATGAGTTTCACATAAAATTAATTATTGTTGTTCAACTTGTTTTTTTTTGTATGTGTACAGCTTCACATTTTTCCGCATGTCATCATGCTAACATCACCATGCTTTATTCTGAGGTTTGTAAATGCATTCTTTCCACTAGGGTGGTAAAAATAGCTGGTGTTCCTCTGGTAAACATTTAGCTCTAAAGCTTACCAGAAATAATCTCACTCTACATCTATGTACAGTACTTCCAGGTTTTTTTTGTAAAAAAATACAAAAATAAAAAAAAACCTTATTAGATTAACGTCCACCAAACAGCTCATGTGTAAGTTGTTACTATAGACAGGATAACGTTCTATTTGTTAGAATTACGAAGCAAAAAGCACACGCCGCAGTGCGGAGTGGAAAGGGCATGTCCTCGGCACACGCCGGGGTGATGCGATGTGAGAGACTGTGAGACTGAACGAGTGTGATGTGTTACCGATGACCACATGCGTGCCCAGGCTCGCCAGGTGCCGAGAAGTTTCATAGCCCATTCCTTTGGCTCCTCCTGTCACTATGGCAACCCTCCCGTTCTGTCTGGGTAGCACTGATCAGGGGGAAAGCAAAGAAAAGAAAACAGGATTTTAAAATATATATTATATGAAGGACATGGTGTCCATCTCACTGGGACGCCTGAAAAGGAATCGAAAAGTGTGTGCGTCTAACATTGCATCATTAAACAGAATAATTCAGCAGGCATCATCTTAATGAGATTTTAGGGTCAAGCTAGAAACAGGAGCTGAAGCCGGGATGTACCGCCAGCAGCGCCGAATAAAGTTTGTGACACTGAGATCCTGATTAGAATTTTGATGCTTTGTACTGAAACTGAATATCAATTTTTTTTCCAAAGTTAAGTTAAATCTAGGTGTATGTATAAGCTTCACTATTCACGTTTCAATATAACTTCAGTCACAAGTTGACAAAAAAGTCTGATTCAGTCTAAATACTGGTGGGTTGACAAACTGTAACTACTATACCAATTCATTAAACGAGCACAGCTTTTTAAGGAAAAAATGTTCTCCTAGCAAATCTGCGTGTAAATGGTCACCAAAAACAACCCCCCAACACACACACACACACACACACATATATATACACAACACTAGTGTGCAATACACTTATGAATGGACAGTTGTAGCTTTGTGTAAGTTTCTTCTTTGTTAAAATATCATTTTTATTATTAGATTACATCTATTTAATCATTTACTGCAGAAATAATAATGATGTATTTGATTTCAATTGCAGCATATATAAGTTTCTATTACTGAAAAATCAATCGATGCCTTCTGACCAAGAATTGTGATATAAACACAGTTAACTCCTCAGTTCAGAGCCAGACAAGTATGCAACACAAATTACACCGTGTCCCAGGTCCTCAGGGACGTTTCATCAGCACGGCAAGTCTAAACTCGATTTAAAGAGTGCTCTATTGTTCGGTGATAATTGGATATGTCACAGCGAATCAAACGAACGAGTGTGGGGGTGTATATCACAAGAACGAATTAGTCTACTGTACACCACAACAGAAGACAGGACATGCAAAGCATCCTGCGTAGACCGATCTTTGACCAGTTAGTTAAGCTCTTCACTTCTAAGTGAGTAATGTGTGCGAACAAGAAGGCTTTTTGGGTGTAGTGCGTCTAATCCCCTACGTGCCACATATTCCTGATCCGAGATCAGTTTCTTTGGCTTCAGCCCGCATCATAACTCCTCTGTGATGAAAGGAAGCCATTTGTTCCTTCAGAGACTTAGTCAGCTTAACTGCATATTTCTTCCGGATCTGGGTCAGAGTTTGTGTTCGCAGCAATGACTATACGGTTACGACACAGCCTTTCCTTTTACCCTAAATATTGGGCCGAAACTCATTTCCATATCGTCTGACCTTTATTCGACGTAGCGAAAAAAAGGACAAACGTACGGTCAGGTAAAACATGACGTCAAGGTATCATTAGAAAAACTTATTTAAGTGTTTAGGCGATCATGAATATCTGGAAAGAAGGGGAAAGGTAAGGGAAAAAAAAAACAGATAACCCTGACACATTGACACAAGTTCACATTTCAAGTCATGTTGTTAAGTTACGATTTTTTTAATCAGATCGGACTTGCGTGTCATGACCCTGACTCTAATGTGGACATGTCTGTATATGTCTCCGATACATCTCTGCCTGCACCACACACATCTGGGTTAAAACACGTCATGTTTGTGCATCCATGCATTCATTCCTAGATGACAGGAAGCAGTCAGTTGTCTCTTTTTGTTGATGTCCAGAAGAAAGAAGAAAGGCAGCACATCCATGGACTGATATTGGCGAGATTT
>QMIH01000205.1:497702-542557 GCA_003987875.1 Clarias batrachus
ATATATATATATATATATACACACACACAATATATATTGCCTGGAACAAACAAACAAACAAACCACGTGACAAATAAATAACTGTAGTTTTGAACTTTAAAATAAAGTAACTTGTTAAACTTTAGTGAAACAGAAACACACACACACACACACTCCGGGTGTCGCTCTGCTCTGACCTGGTAGACTGAAGGCTTTATGAAACAGCTGGTACACTAACACTCTCACTCCGATCACATACAGCCTGATCACCGGCAGGATGAGCGCGAGCGGCCACCACATCGCGTCGCGCGACAGTGTCTCACTGTTTACAGTCCGACCTGCAGCCGGGCCCATCCTCAATGATTCCGCTTCAGAGTCGCAGCGCACTACGTAGGGAGATTCAAACGGAAATATTCACACACACCACGCGGGGCGCCTGTACAGGGAGCGCGCGGGAGGTTTGAAAAATTGTACTGAGGGCGGGGCTTCGGTTTGGAGGGCGGAGTTACGGATTCTAGAACAATCTTAATCCCCTGTAATACAGGATAAATTGGATTTTTTATTTTCATTCTACAAATTAATGTAAAGGATATGTACATCGTTTTGAAACATACATAAATCCGTAATGACTTGATAACAAACACATACAGTAATACCATTAATATGACAACATGTTTATAAGTATTATTATTATACTATTCCATAGATTTAGGAACAGTGCATTCTGGGATATTTTTATATGTTGACGCTACATGGTCAGTGCTGCTGGTATTGTTTTGTCTTATTTTTTATGTGTGTGTCTGTGATTACGGTAAGAATAACACACATCTAGAGTATAGGTATGTGAGAGGATCCTTACTGGAGCCTCCTTACATAAAGCAAATGTTATTTATCAAAAAAATAATAATAATTTCCACCTTTGGGGACATACACTGTATGGTCAAGCAATTTGATCAAGCAATCTCCACAGACGCACACCAGCATTAGAATGCCAAGTCTACATTAATGCCAATGGGTGTAGAATGGGATGTCTAACAAGTTGTGATGGTCGGGTGTGCATACTTTTGATCATGTGTCTGAGCTTCAGGATTGTACCTATTGTAACCTATTAAAGGTTTCTTAAACGTTCATTTATGTGTCTAGGTGGCGAAGTAATTTGTTACTAAGCATCCTCAGTGTTTGGGAACCAGAAGGTTGTGGGTTTGCGTCTGACGGCTGTTATCTGATCTAGGAGCATTATCTGTAGTGCGCTGTATTTGCTTTTACATTGAAGGGGGAAATGCAATTTCCTCTAGGGGATTACTAAAATATATCAACCAAAATGTTGTTTCCTAGCAAATTCAATTCACAAAGCAATCAGACAGGGCAACAGCCAGAATGGGTAATGAGATGGGGAGGAGAAAAAAAGCTTTTTTTCTAAAAGAATGCCCCTAACTGTGTTATTGTAAGCAATGAAATTATTACAGCACTAGGAAAAGCAGATTTCAGAAACAAAGACAGGCCAAAAACTCATTTCTTATCAGAGCTACAAAAAGACACACACAATCAGTGAAGGAAAAAAGAGGAAATGTTAAAGTGACAAAACAACAATATGGATGTGAGGAAGTATATTTCTACCACAGTATGTTGAATACTCATTCCTGATTAGTTATAAGGTGTTAAATCATTCTCACCAGCTATGACACTAATATACTGATTATTTATGAGATTTTATTAATGAATAATGCTAAAAAAAAAAATTGTCTCACATAGTGTCAGTAACTTTTTTAATTAAAATCTTTCAATGATCTTAATTGTTATGCAGATGAAACTTGGCCAATTTAAATTTAGAAAAAAAAGTATTACTCTAAAATGCAAAATAGTTAAGATAAAAAATTGTTGCTTAGATTAAAGAATTCCATGCAAAATTAAGGATTTTTCCAAAAACCTGTAGTGTCTGTAACTACGTCAAATTCTTGTTGCAACGATATGTTGCTAGAAGCTTACACCAATTTTAATATCAATTGAATAATTTCAAATGATTATTGTTTGAAGTGAGACAGTATAATGCTGAAAAATTCCCATTTTTGGGCCACATATAAAAGCATCCCTTAAAAACTAAAGTTAGCAACTTGAAATATTTAGGGAAGCAGGTTTGGTCACTTCCATGTTGCATACATTTCAGAAGTAGCTATTGTTGCACACACATTTTAAGTATTATATGCATAATATTTTAAAAAAAATTAAATCAGCACCAATACTTGGTTTTGGCTAAAAAGTAAAGTATGTTTTTTTTTTTTTTTGCTGTTTTTGTTTTATATATAGGGTTTTATATAGTAAGATCATGCCCTCAAGAGTTTTATTCCCTAAAATCAAGCTGAAAATGTTTTATACAAGGGTAAAAAATGATCCGCTCTCCGGTTCCATTAAAACTTCTGTTGGCCATACTGTCTTATCAGCGCTTTCTTTTCAAAACTACTAAGTTCAGCCTTGCTGTGCAGGTGTGAACATTTTACATCAATTGGTTTGTATCAAATTTAATATTGCAAACATAATTTGGACTGATACTCTGAGAGTGTCTTAAAGAGAATCATTACTGGTGACGAGACACGGATTCATCACTACGAGCTTGAGAGTAAGGAATGGAAACAATCAACAGTGCTCGTTACAGTGAGGGACTTATTGAAGAGCTGAAGCCTGATCTTTGGATTAAAAACAAAGGACCGGTATCCAAGGGTGTCGTGATCTTGCATGACGATGCACATCCGCACACTTCTGTCTAAACTGTCAACACTCTCCAAAAATTTCGATTTGAGGTGTTGAAGCATCCCTGCTATAGTCCTGATCTCGCTGCATCAGACTTTCACCTGCTTGGTCCCCTGAAAGTAGCCCTACCAGGACGGAGATTCACTTCTGATCAAGTAGTAAAGACGGCGGTGCATTTGTGGTTCGCGGCTCAGCCTTGATAATGAGGGAATACGAAAGCTTGTTGACAGATGGACAAAGTGTCCTGAAAAGCAAGGAGATTACTGTATGTTGAAAAATTATGGATTTGTTTTTTTCCTAGATGTTAATTCAAATAAATTCTACAGCCAGAGTGCGGATAATTTCTGCCTACATTTCCAAATGATGAGAACTAACAATCTACAGAAAGCCTGATTCCATATATGTGCAGAGACCATGTTTTATTGTGATTACTGACAGGTTATTTCAGCCCTTTCCAGGCTCCAACACACACACATAAAAGAAGAAAAAAACAACTAAAAAGAGCCAGTATGTTTATCTAATTTGTATTAGCCAGACATTTGGCAAGCTCCTTCCTCAGACTTCCCATTTTCCAATAGCCACCTGCTGTGATCATGTCTTATAAGGAAATCAATAAAATGTTGATTAAGTAATTATCTCTGACACGATAAAGGCTGCAATGGTGCTTTTCCTTTACTGGGTGATATTCACTTGAAGGAAAGGCTAATTCCATGTCTTCATTAACAACCAATGATATCTCAAGGGCACGGAGGAAAAAAAAAAATGACAGCCTTCAAATTAGATACCATGAGTTTATCATGTGATTGAGTGATGTCACTCTGATCGACAGGGATGAGAATAATACCATCCATTCCAACACAACGATCCGGCCATCAGGAACTGTGGCATCAATCTGCCATCTCTCAGTGATGAACGCCTATGCCTGGTTCACACCCGATGCGTCACGATTGGCGCTTTATATTCAAATAAATTGACTGAAAAGACAATATTGCACTCTGTGTACTCCTCAAAAGCGAAAAATACCAACCTCAATTCCAATTCCTCGAGCAGCAGACCTATTCCGAGAGCTGCTGTTTTGAACAATTACTTTTCATTGCGACTTTGACCCTGCCAAGACCAACACTGTGCCATGCCGCTTTACTGCCATATCACTCTATATGAGGTAGATGAGAATGAAATGGTTTTTGATCATGCACCAATCACCCTTTGTCATTCCCCCTACAAACAATGTGGAATTTGAAAAAAAACAACAACTCATCAATCTTTAAGACGATAGGACGTTTTTTTAGTTCTTAAATATCACTCCATCTCCTGGAGGAATTCTGATCAATCCTGTCTAGTCGGTTTATTTAAGCTTTTAGCTTACGTTGATTACATTTCCCAGGATTGAGCGGTTCAGATGAATGGTGTGAATGAATGGGGCCTGTTTTTTTTTGCCCCAAGAGTTTCATGTCTCATTTTAGTCTTGCAAATCCCAAGAGATCCCAGTTCTGATGTGCACCTCTACTTCCATTCCTTCATGGGAATCTTATTCATTTATTAAATTCAGTCCTAAATGCCAACTGAAATCATCTTTCATACTGTATATGTCAAAGCATTGAAGGAAAGCTTGGATTAAAGCACCAGGGAACCAGGGAACCATTTAGGATCCACCAACCCAAGGTGGAACCAATTGGTATTAGAAATGTAGTCATTTGAATCTCTAGAAATTGACTCAAGACGTCTCTTATAGGGTTCTTTGATTGTCTCTCTTGGGGAGCACAAGGGTTTGCACTGTACATAGACACCTACAAATTAAAAGATTCTGTTTATTAAGTGATAAATTCTTTAACAACCTTCAATGGTTTAGATTATTAGCTATTATTTTCTTCGTAATTCTGACAACCTCTCAGGTGTTTACTATCTAGTCTTGGTAATTGGTATAATTTTAAAGAAAAGTCTGTAATAATTCATTTAAAGGTTCTTAGCCTCCCCAAGGCAACATTTTGGCCTAGTGGTCAGCACAGTCACCTTGCAACTCTAGAGGTATGTTTTCAAGTTTTGCCTCACACATATTTTAAAATGTTCTCTCTGTGCTTAGTGGGTTTCCTCTGGGGACTCTGACAGTCCAATGCCATGTGTTGTAGGTCACTACTCCTTTTTCTCCTTTTAGGCTTTCGCTTTTAGTGTGTGTCATCGTAGGTCGCAAGATTGTTGCAGTCTTCGGGAATGCTCCCCTAAAGCAGTTACCAGTGTCACTGCACCTGACCATCATTCATGATGACGGATCGGAGCCATGGATGGATGCAGCCTCCTAAAAGGGTTCTAGGGAAACTGTTGGCTTCTGTTTTAAGGTTCTATATAGAGGGGAAAACCAAATTGTAATCAAAATGCGGCAAAAACAAATACAAACTTGCAATACCTAGTCCTTTGTTCAAGCCTTGGCTGCCTCAAATATCGTGTTTTATTTTCCTGAGTGCGTAACGAAGAGCTGCTCTCCACTGTTTAACTGCAGGGAAAAAGCCAGAGTGAGACGACACAGCAGGGTCAGGCTGCAAATCAAATTCCTACACTGCGCACGAAGCCGGAGCAGCCGCGAGATCCCCTTGTGTCTGAGTGGCATTCTACAAACAGGGCTTTTCCTTCGGAGATTACTCTCAGGGTCTCGTCGTGACACGGGGCTGCTATAGGAAGACCAGACGCTCAAAGTTATCACCTGGCGGAAGCTGCCTGCCGTGAATCCTATCGTATGATTGTCAAACTGAAATGGTGCATGCTTCAGATTATTGTTGCAGAGACAATATCAGGGGTAGTAACCTTTCGCCCGGCTGATGCCGTGAAGATGTACAGCGCTGTAAATATTTGCGTGCCCCGCTGATCTTCCCTAGCTCATCTTTCTTTCCGTAACCTTATTCAACTTGCCCAGGAGCGCACGGTTTTCAAGGCTGACCTTGGTCATGACTCACGAGCCATGCTTCTCAAGAAATGCATGCCCACCAGATATCACACACAGACACACACACTTTGTCAATGCTGGATGGCACAACAGCTGTCGCATCTCTCCCTCTCAGAGTTTGTTTGCATCTTCTGGCTTCCTGTCAGAACGCATTTCCAAAAGCACTAACTGAAGAAACTCCAGGGTACTTGAAGAAGATAAACAACAACAACAACAAAAACAACAGCAGTTGCTGATTCACTTGCTTTTTTTAGACGATGCACCAGTTCAATTTCGTGCACGTCAAATGGAAATGAGCAGAAAAGGGTGCAAAGCGTTTTACGTGCCCTCTATTCGTCCTTCGGTGCGCAAACTGGATGCGCATTAACGCTTGGATTTTGCGCTCGGCGCTGCTTTGCATTGCGGTACGATGCGCTTGTGCTCACTGCTGCAAGGATGCCCGTTCCAGGCTCGCGCGCCGGGTCGCACAGGTTTGTCCCCTGCGCGTGCGAAATGCGCGTTTTTCGATTCTCCTCACGTTCATAGCGCGAGGATTGAAAAAAAAAAAAAACCCGGTGAGTCACAGCGCTCAACGCGTTTTCCAGCGTGAAGGAGAAAGAAATCAATGTAGGATAAGAAGGAAGAAGAAAAAAAAACCCGATGTGATGATGATTTTTTCCCTCTCATTTTCTCTCTCATCTTTTTTTTTCACAGCAGCATGCCTTAAAACAGTACTATTAAATATCACCCATGCGTCAAATTTCGTGTCAATGGCATGTCAATAATCGCTACTTAGTGCGCTTGCACGAACCTTTGCATACTGATAAGCATACCCAAGCAGTGCAATTCATTATATATAAGATCAATGCATTTTCTAAAAGGTTTTGCATGGGCATCGACCTCTTGTCACCTGTAGGAATCGCACACTTAGTTGGCACAGAACAAGATGCTGAACTTTATGGTGAAGCCGCATCAAAGGCGCGCGCGCTCGCTTCTCATCCTGCAGCATTTAAAAATAATAATAATAAAATATGCACGTCACTAGAATGATACATTTGCGATAAGTGATGATAAGGGTAGTTGAGGTGTCTGTTTATCTATCTATCTATTTATCTATCCATCTATAGCTGACCCTTTTGTTTCTGCAGCATGCAACATGTGGGAAAAATGTTGCGCAATCCCGAAAAGGATGTGCATGCATTATTATTATAAACAACAAACAAACAAACAAAATATATGATGCACGATTCAATTTTTTTTTTTGTTTAATGATGCAATAGAGTTCCACGTATGTGGCATGAACTGAGATGCTGCTGGCACAAGGTGAACGGTGCAACGGTACACTTACCACCAAGGGGTCATCCCCGTTCCCAAGGCGGCTCGCGTCCTCCAGGAGAGAAAAAGACAGAGAGAGAGAGAGATGGAGGAGGCAAAAATGATTTAAAAAATCAGATGCCGTGATCGCAGTCCACGTCACGACATATGTACCAGAGGATCACGTAGAGGATGAGCAAGATGGCGAAAATGAACAAGGCAACCAAGATCGCTTTGGTCACCGGTGAGATTAGCGACTGCATGTCAGCGGCGCGGGCGCGAGACGCCGTTCACGAGAGCCGGACGCACGCGAGCCGCCGCCGCCGCCGAGCCGCTCGGAGCCAATCCGCGGCGTCCGCATGGGCGCGCGCGCCGAAGACGCGTGGTGGTGGTTGTGCGCTCGTGCTGCAGAGGAACGGAACAGACAACACACACACACACAAACACACAGGCACGCACACGCGCTCGCGTCAGGGGGAAAAAGGGGAATAAATAAATAAATAAATATGCTCCCGCGCCTCCGGTGCTCACCGTGTGCTCAGGGGTCGAGGTGACCTACAGGGATCAGATAGGACCCCAGAATCTAAGGATCTCCAAATATCCAAAAGTGTAACCAAGAGAAAGACTGGAACTTTCTTTAATCAAGTCATCTCTTTGATCAAACCTGCTTCAGCACCGGACAGCCCACGGATGCCGTATTGGCTTGAGGATGATTAAGTGATTGAGGAGGTTGCACCCATGCAAGGTCACACACAGAGAGAGAGAGAGAGAGAGAGAGAGAGAGAGAGAGAGAGATGAACTGATGGTGCTCAGCACACACTACACTTCAGGATCTGCTGCACTGTCCTGCGTTTACTTTATCCAGACACTAGGGGTCAGAAGAACCCGGAGTAATCAACAGGTCTTCATGTAATTATGCGCTCTACTGAACAGCCATAACATTATGACTGCCTGCCTAATCTTGAGTAGGTCCCCGGGTTTCCAACAAAATAGTGATGCACTGACACCGTTCTATCAGAACCAGAATTAATCTTTTCATCCACGGGTCAGTCTTCACTTCCCATGTGCATCAGTGAGCCTTGGACGCCCATATGACCCTGTCTCCAGTTCATCGCTTTTCCTTCCTTGGATCACCTTTGGTATGTCCTGACCACTGCAAACCGGGAAAATCCCACAAGAGCTGTAGTTTTAGAGCTGCTCCGACCCAGTCGACCAACCGTCACAATCTGGCCCTTATCACTCAAAGTCACTGAAATCCTTGTGCTTGCACATTTTTTTGTTGTTGTTGCTTCGAACACATCAACTTCACTTGCTGCCAAATATATCCCACCCACTTCCAGCTGCCATATTGAAAATGTAGCTGCTCTGTCAAATTAGTCAAATGAGTCGATAATCAAAAGTTATCAAAGGAAGGTAAAGCAAAGAACTGGAGACAGAGTCACATGGGCGGATAAGGCTTACTGATGCACATGTAGAGTGAATAGTAGTCCGTTTCAATAGAAGAGGCAGTGTAGAGTAAATTGAGGAAAAGGTTAATGCTGGTTCCAATAGAAAGTTGTCAGAACACACAGATCATCACTGTTTTGGTTTGCAAAGGGGTGGACCTATCGGTAGGTGGTGGTCATTATGTTATGAGTGATCGGTGTACAGTATGTACTGCACTACTACTCAACTAGCAGTTTCAAACCAAATTGTGATCTGAATCAGACCAAAACTCACAAATCATGACTGCACACAAGCAGCTTTTATTGAAATACTGCAGCTGGAACTTATTAGTGCTTTTTTCCCCCCTGTGCAGGATAGGGGTGCCGTGGGTAATGTTGCTCCGGAGTCCCCATTTGATCTTGATCTCAGGTTGCTGCTTGTGCTGCATATGACGGTCCCCCCATGTCCATGCAGGTTTTCTGGTTTCCTTTCATCTTCTAAAAAAACGCAATTAGGAGTATTCGTATCATTAAATTGCACCTGTATATGTGCATACGACTCTAAACTGAACCAGCCAGATTGTATTCCTGCCCTGCCCCCATGCAGTGTTCATAAGGTAGCATCAGTATCAACCATCCTGAAGGGCCTATGTTGGATGATCTAATTCTAATCTAAACATAATGTAAAGAGACATTTATTTATTGAAGGGAATGAGTCTCCAGCTGTTACAGTCATATAATCATATAATAAAACAACACAACATTAAAAGCTCTTTATCTTTAATTAATATATTATAACTTTGCATAAACAGATCACCAGTATGCTTAAAACCGTGACACAATGCACATTAAGTTAGTGAGGGAAGTATATGACTCATGTCACAATCCACCCTTGGGCTTCAGGTTCAGGCCCTGTTCAGGCCAATGAAGCAAAAACAGAGTGTAAGTGGAGCTTGGGTACAGACAACAAAATTGAGAGAAATTCTTATGCAACATAAAGGCACGCCTTCATATGTCTTGCATTTAGGTTGAAATGGAGGACAGATCTCCCTAAAATCTACAAATAAACATTCAAATGACACGCCCAAACAACCCTGGGGCATTATACTATGGAAAGCCATAAGTGCCACAAAAATGCCCACGTACAAAACAAAATGTCTATAACAATTTCAAGTGTTTATTTGTCAACACATAATATCAGGAATGGAAAACCAGAGTTCCTTTATGTTTCAAGAATTTTTTTCCCATTATATTATTTTATTATAAATACTAATGGTGAAATAGTAACATATATACACAGTCAGGCAAAAAATGTATACACACTTTGGGCAACTAAACTTTATACAAAATGTATACAAAATATATAAGAAATTTATATATTGATATACATTATATAATAATATTATGATGATGATAATAATATGATATTATTAATAGTAAATAAATATAAATACATATATACATATATACACACACACACACACACACACACACACACACACATACATACATATATATGTACATATACACATACACATACAGTGAGCCAAGAAAATGTGTATACACCTTAGGAAAAGAGGAAAAGAAACAGTGTATGGTCTATATTAATACTATTTTAACATAATTTTCTTAGCTGATATACAGTATACAGCAAAAATGTATCAGAAAAAAGGAATGCATCTGAATGAAACAACATGCTCCTCAGTACTGTACTGTATATGGAGCTTCGAACACGCTGGGATGCCCCTAAGTTGGCCACCAGACAGCAATCACATTGTTTAACACCATAAGCGTGAATCATACTTAACTGAGATTAACTGATTTATTGATTGATTTATTCAATCAATCTTTTTCATGTTCTAATGGTGATCATGTCACTGCTTATCAGCAGCCTGGCTTAAGATATTGAAAATACTTGTCAGCACTGCAGACATAAAAACACTGAAAACGGGAACTTGTGGTTTGGACTGTCCCAAGAGTGAGTGCATACTTGGCAGTAACCAAGGAAACTTCTTCACGGGTCATAGTAACACAACACAGTCTTTAATATACAAATATACAAAAGTTTAGCTGATAAGATAGATTAATGGATTGTAATAGTGAAAAGGAATACAATTTGAAATAAAATGTTACACTGCTGCTTTTCAAAAGCTGATGAGAAGGGATTTCAGGAAACAAAAATGGTGAAGCAAACGGTTTCCCATCCTCTATTACAGTACGCCCAAGTCTAATACAGGATCTACTGTAAGGCCCCGAGTGTTTTTCTTTTTAACATAGATATTAAACATTCAGCTACAATTTTCAGGCCAATTTTTAACATCATCTCTTATCTACTGTCCTTCAGGTGCTACAGTATGGAGAGGCTCCCGGGGGCTTGTTGATTGCAGTATTTTTTGTTTTTGCTCCTAACAACGCTGAGAGGAAGGGCTTCTTGATTGCTGCATGTGCTCCTTTTCTCTCTCCTCTTCTCCAGAGATGAGCTAGGTGCCTTTGTGCAAAGGGTATCGTGAACTCAGTTATCTCTTGATGCGATCCGGACATATGTTGGAGATGTTAGCACAGCCTGGTACAAGCACAACTACCTAGGAGACTTGGCTTTTTTGTTGGCAGGCTTTGACGAGGACCCGATCGAACTGAATGTCTCTCTCGCTGCCTTAAGACTACCATAACCTTTAAAGAGCTGTTTAGTTTTCTGTTTTAGATTTCATCATACAGTATACAGATTTCTTCAGCCCCTCTGGTTCACCTCTCATAATAGCTGTGGAAGGGTCATGCATGGACGATTACGAATGGAGACATGCATTTGACTACTGAATGATAGGGGGAGTGATTTTACCCACTTAAGACATGTTTCATCCATTATCATTGTCAATTTTATTTTCAACACCCCATTAGTTCTTTCTACTTGGGCAACAGACTGTGGATGGTACGCTCATGCTACGCCAATGCTTGCTCATGTATATAACTAGCCATCCATCCAACAGTTGATTTTTTAAGTGGATTCAATTGTGTAAATTGTGGTTGATATCTTGGAATGAATTTATTTTATTCATCAGTACTTTGGCTACACTTATTGCATCTACCCATCTTGACCATGCGTCTGTGACGACTACACAGTATGTCTTTTTCTAATAGGCAGTCAGCTCAATATAATCAATAATTAGTTGTTAAAACAGCTTGTCTGCATCTGGAATGGAAAGAGAAGATTTATTTAATCATCTTGCATGATCAACTCCATGTGTCAGCTTGGCTATGTAAGGAAACATCAAGCTCGGCTGACAATGCTTATAAATAGATGAGAGAAGAGACAATTAACGACGCTATGAAAAGCCATTGCTTCAGTCTCTGCCATTATGGCATCAGTCTAGCGGTGGAAAGCTTGATTGTTCAGCATGATTTTTATGTGGTCTCACAACGATAACATATTTTTTTCTGGTAAGGGCAATGACGCAGATGATTAGGTATTCCTTTGTTGTCACCTTACACATATTATGTTATCATAGGCAAATTCAGATCTCCTCTGAATTTGACCCTGTTCGCACTTCCATTAAGTGCATTTAAGATGGCACTTAGCGTTTTCACTGAGCATCTTTCTATGTTTATTTAATGTTTTACTTGTACATCTTTGTAATTTTTTGCTGCATTTGTGACATCTTGTAAGTTATAAGTTTTAATTTATAAGTTGTAATAATATATATTTTTTCCTACCTCAGGATATTCTCTGTGATCTGTGAAGTGGAAAAACACATTTTTTTGCAGTCAGTTTGCTCTGTCATAGTAGCATGTAAGGCTAATAAAAATATACTGTAGTTCAAATTTAGGACTGAAATTGCAGGACAGCAACAACAGTGGACAAAACTGAACCAAAGAGAAGCATTAGCAACAAGCTAGCCAGCATACAACACTGATTAGCATTAGCAACAAGCCAACCAGCTAACATTAGTGATAACTCTGTGATGTTTATTTCCTTCTCAAAACAGTGATTAATATGTTCAGTGTTATTGATTTAATACAAATACTGTCTGTAGATTAACTGCTAAGTAGAGAAGTGATACTTTACATTGTTTCTAGATTGGGCAGCTATGTTGCTATTGGTGTTACTTCATAAATGGGGAAGGAACTGGTGGTTGAGAAGACTACACCAAAGTGATTAAAAGCGTTATAAAGTGCTTATAAAAAAAGAGTTATAAGCTTTTTAAAGGTTTGTTTATAATTTAGTTATTTATTTTTTACCCAAAGATTCAGTGATCAATCAGCCACTGACCAGAATTCACCAATTTTCAGGTTGTTTGATCATGATCAGTGACTAGCCAATCAGCCTGAGGTATATCCTATTGATTTTTTTTCCAGTCATGCATGGTGCAACAGAAAAGCATTTGCCCTATATATATCATTCAGTGATGAAGTTTGAATATTAGCTAATGCTTTTCAGTCATCCATTGCTGGAAGTCTAGAGAGCAGGTGGGCCATATGCTCAAGGCTGAGAGGGATCAATCATAGCAACACTAGCCAATCATGGGTGTCGGTGAGCTCAGGATAGTGCTTTCCTAATGCCATTTAACATTTACCTAAGTTTCACCAAAGCAGTTCCATAGCTACTTCAGAGCCGGTGCCCAATTTCAAACCAGTTTTTTATTTTCAGACAGTCCTCTGACAGAAAAACTGGTTCCATGGAGGCACCAATTTCGATAGGCAGCACAAATGCTTTCTAGTAATGATGGTTTGATCCCAAAGCCAGGAGAACGTCTCACAAAGCCATGTAGCTTTTTTTTTGCTGCCAACATTGGCGCTAGCATTGCTGGGAAAGTAAAGATGTACATGACCATATACATTGACGTAATTACATAACTCAGCAGCCCATTGAAAACCATGACGAGTTCTTAGGATATTTGCTATTGAACCAGCACTAGCACCAGATATAAACTAGCACCTGGTTCACTTTGGTGGAAAAGGCATAAGACTGTGAGTTCTACAGGATGTGTCTAGCTGGTAGCTGTCCAGTAACCTGGAGCACATTTTAAAATTGTTATATAAGGATTTGTAACATGGGACATTGGTGGTTCAGTGGGTTTCTCAACTGCTATGTAGGAGGCCTAAATAAAATAGGATAAAATGGATGGGTTGTGGCAGGAAGGACATCTGGCGTAAAACCTGTGCCAAGTTGTTGTGATGATCTGATGTTCCGCTGTGGCACCCCTTAATAGGAGTTGCCGAAAGACCAATGACAAAACGGAATACTCTTCTCTCTCTCACTCTCTCTCTCTTTTCCTCTCCCTGTCTCTCTGTCGAGCTATACGTGTCGCTCTTGAGCTGCCAGTGATCCAGACTCCTTCTGCCCCCTGGACCTGTCTGACTCATCCTGGGATCCCTCTTCTGGTTGGAGATCTCGTCGCAGGGATACCCATGTGGTCTGCGTGGGATGCGTGTGGTGATTGGGGACGATTCCACTTTTCTGTGAAGACGGTCCTGGCCTCAGCTAATGCTGACAGCTGTTCTCAGAGGACGTGTGACTGCAGTCACTCGATTGTTCAGGACTGGAGTTTCCTACAGTCTACCTAAGCCTCCAATAATGAACTGGACTCCATATTAACTTAAACACATCTGCTGTTATACTGAACTTCCAGCTCCTAACACACAGTATGACTGCAGAACAATCCCTGCTATCCATTATCACCAAAATATGGATAGGTTCCCTGTTGAGTCTGGTTCCTCTCAAGGTTTCTTCCCATTGCCATCTCAGGGAGGTTTTTCTTTGCCCCTCGCCATCATCCTCGGCTTGGTCATCAGGGACAGTCTTATCATTTTGACTAATACGCATGCACATTTTATACAAACTTTGTATAAATGCTGTAAAGCTGTTGTGACATTGTCAATTGTTAAAAGCGCTATACAAATCAAACTTAATTGAATTGAGTCCTGAGACCAGACTGATCTTTTTCTAGGTCCAATTTTCTTTTTACATGAAACTATAACTAACATCGGTCAAAACAAAATTGGTACTGGGCTAAAAGTGTCTCACCTAGGTGAAAAAGTGAACTTTCAGATAGAATCATAAAACACAATTTTTCATATTCCTTAATGCTTCTTATCTCCTGCTTCTTAAAAAAAAAAGATTAGATAAAAATCATTTGCCAAATAAAATTTCATGCACTACCTTTATGTATTGTATGTAACTTTTTAAAATTGAAATCTTTCAATGGTCTTAGCTGTCATTCAGATAAAACTTGGCCAGTTTAGACTTCACATGAAAAGACACAAACCTGAAAAAGTGTATCATTCTAAAATGCATGGTTACGGACACTACAGATTTTTTGGGCGGAAAAGAATCCTTAATTTTAAACAGAATACACAAAATTATTCATTTATAGAACAAAATTATTCATTTAGAGAAGTCCTTTTTTACGGGACATACTGTATGTTTATAGAACCTTACACCAATTCTAGTATCAACGCTTGTAAAGAAATATAAATCATTTGAAGCGAAAAAGTATAATGCTGAAAAGTTGCCATTTCTGGGGGACGTATAAAATCATCTCTCCAAAACTGCTCAATTTAGCAACTTAAATAACATAAAAACAGCACCAATGCCTCAGAAATCCAAGTTGCGACTTCACGGTTTTGACCCTTGTGGCTCTCCACATTTACCTCCACACACAGATTCAGCGCTGTAAACTTCGCAGGCACGGAAAGAGAGCGCGTGCCCGCGCGCGCGAGAGAGAGGCGGAGTGTTCAGGGCTGTTTGGAGTACGCGTTGCTCACACAGGGAGTGGCAATTTTGCCTCGACACACCCTTTATACAGAATTATCTCTTTGTGCATGTGAATACGAGACACAGAGCTCGGAAATCCCTCACGCACCCTGAGCACGTTCTCATCTTCATCTTAATTTTCTTTTTCTTCATCTTCATCAGCAGCAGCGCAGAATGACTCCTTATATGTGGATTTTACTTTTCGCGGGGCTCGCGCTCACCAAAGCTCAGGGTAGGTGTTCACGTCATGCGCACACTTCACGGACTAGAGGTCTGGGTGTGTGCATTCGAGTCTGATCTACTTTTCTTTTTGTGCAAACTTTGTGCATTAAACTGCATGCCAGTGTAACACCAGGCAGGGTTATATTTACTGTACAGTGTAGTGTAAAAGTGAAGAAAACATGTAGGATTTCTACTAGGGTGGTTACTTTTTACCTGCAGCACCGTGCAAAAGTTTGTGCGCCCTTGCCCAACATAGTTTCTTCAAACTAGCCTTTCACATATGCTACTCCATTTACATACATACCAAAAATAATAATCATAAATAAGTTGTCAAAATGTATAAGAACACACTAAAAACAAAACAAGGGGGAAAAATAGTCTGACTGCCTTTTAAACTCATCCAGGCCAATGAGTTTTTTTTATACTGGAATAGGGACCAAATAAATAGGTCAGACTTGTTTTCTAAGAGTGCACAGTGTACTTTTGGAAAGCTTGTCAGGGTTATTAAAACACACCCTGTCAGCTTGTTCCCTGGTATGTTTACAACTCCTCTTATTTATTTATTTTATTATTATATTTTTTTATCGAAGTCCTATGACCTAAACCTGCCACACCTTATCAAAAGTTTATGACCGGTCGAGTTTATTATTAAATCCATATAAAAAAAAACAACAATAAAAAAACAGGCATGCTCCTTCTGTGAGTCACTTGAGTCACAAGTCTGGTTTGAGTCGAGCATGGAAAAAGCCAGTACGACTATTGTTGTCATCAAAGCCGCCTGGTTAGAAAAGTCAGCAAGAGAACAAAAAGTGGAAACATGTCCTTGGTGATCGATGCAACGCGATAGTGTACCATAAGGCTGTCGATTCTAAAATTGGGATATATAAGAGTATCATCATATATTTTTTTAGATTATAAACCCTTTATTATTCATTTTATAAAAGAAACCAGCTGTTGGCAAGATGGCTTAGTGTGTAGCACAGTCAGCTTGCACCACTTGGAGTGAGGGTTCGATTCCCACCTCAGGTCTGTCTGTGTGCATGGAGTTTGCATGTTCTACCTGTGTTTGGGTGGGTTTCCTCCCACAGCCCAAAGACATCAGGCTAATCAGCATTCCCAAATTGCTTGTAGTGTGCAAATTGTTAGGGGGTGTGTTTACCCTGTGATGGATTGGCACTCTGTGCCTCGAGCCCAAAGTCTCCATGTCAGTGTATAGACAGCGAATGAGTGACTGATTTTTGTACCAAGTATGTATTTATTTATTTATTTTGGTGAAATACAATAATCTGATAAACAATATTGGATAATTCCATTTGCAAAAACATCATGTAATAATTTCCAGCTTTTTTGCATTCTGCACCCATCCACATTAAGCCTTAATGTGTGTTATGCATTCTGCGATGCTTTTCTCGTCATTGTGAAGAGTATTTTTTGACTTAGTAGTTTAGTTACCGTACACTTCCTATGAGCTAGAACCATTCTAGTCATTCTCGTCTGATAACATTAACATAACTGGAAGTTTTTTGTTTGTCCTTTTTGGGGTCATTTTACACACCATTGTTGTGTAGCTTATACCCAAACAGCATTATGTTCCTGTGCATGTGATTGGTGAGTTGATATATATTGTGTAGTGTGAAGATGATGACCTCAATTGATTTTTCTTTGCTTTGTTGCCCATCCCTACTACATAACCAATGTTTTAAATCCCAACAAAGAACTTCTGTTCACCAAACAAAGTCCAGTTTATGGTTATTTTGGAGAAAGTTGCTTCAACACATTAATAGTAGCTGTCTATTGTGTTCTATTATTTTTTACCCCAGGGGCTGTTTATCCCTGTGGTGCTCCTATAAATGCCACTCTTTTGATAAAGCACATTGAAAGTGAAATGATTATGACACAGAAAGAAGATGAGTAGATGCTCGATCACAGACTCAGCAACGGTATTGTTGAGTTTGCAGCAACGGACATTCATTAGTTAAAAGCACATCAAAACAGCATGTATAGTTGAAATACATGGGTCTGTATCTTTATTTGGCTTCATGTTGGCTTTGTGTACTTCAAACATTATTGAAGAGATAGCTGAGACCAGCAAATCATTGTCAAAATGATTTCATTGAGAGCATGTTTGATAATACTTATTTAGCACTTCAAAATTATATATTTTATATAATCTGACTATACACTAAGTCCTCAACATATGAGTTCTGTTTCGTGAGCTCGTTCGTAAATCCTGTTCGTTCGTGAGTCCAACAAACATCGTCTAGGTATTAGGGTACTAACACAATTGGCTATACATAGTATAAAATAATAGTAATAAAAAAAACTAGTCTCCATCTTTACTGCTGGCTGCTTTTTAGCAGTACCAGCTTCATCACCGCAGCTTTTACACTTGCTTCCGGACAGCCTGGAAAACTCTGGATGAACCCTTGTTTGTATCTTCAAAAGTTCATACAGTAACTCAAATGTTGGTATGTAGTGGACTTACTGTATATTACTTGCAAGAAATTGCATCCTTTTGAGATTGAATAATTGGACACGTCCCCATTGTGATTTTGATTTTTATGCACCTACTGTAACTGTGCAGCACTAATGAGGATTCACTCACACTGAACCTTGCAAGGGTTGAGCCACAACAAAAGGACGATCACATGCCACGAACAGGTTTCTGAAGCTACATTGTCCACACGCTCATTGAACCCAGTTTCTCTGTAAAAACCCTGCATTCTGTAAAGTCATTTTTACCAATGACAATTTTCCAGTCTAATCAAAAGCAACCAGATTGAAAAATTGCAAACATGCTCTTGCAGGTCCACTGGCGGAAGAGTTTATTGTGGGGCATTGCTAATATTAATCCTGTTAAAAGTGAAACAGAAGGGGGGGCTACCTGCATAGGCTGCCGACACTGGGCCCTCAATGGCATGTTTGCAGGGTGTACCATAGCGTCATAATTTACACAGAATAGCAAGCAGCTTGTGTACGAAAGGCTGGCGAGATTGGTAAAACTACTTCACATGTAGGTCAGCGTCTGGTTCCAACAGGTATAAGAAATTTAATGAAATTAATACAATGACAAGTCTTTAAATAAAGTTCAGAGTGGCCAGTTCATCACTACTCAATTTTACATGTAACATAAAGCTGCAATATTGTCTTTAAAAATATTAAATTATATATATTAAATATATACATTTTAATAGATACTAAAGGCATATTTAACGCTCGTGTCAAACTCTGGACCAACCGCAAAGACAGCTTGTCTAATGATTTGGCAGGACAAGACAAACTGAGACATAGGACATGTCCATAGCTGAGATAATCCTTTGTGAACTATTCTTGCCATTTTTTTTATTTCATCTGGGAAACAGGCATAGACTAGTCGACTGGTCATGTTTTCTCTAATTAAAGCAAAAACAGATGAGTGCAGTACATTTTGTACAGATTCAGTACAGTTGACAGAATATGAAATTAGCTCTCTCTAGTCTGACATACTGTAATACGTTTACACGTTTTGTTCCTATCATGTGCTTGTACAGTGACCACTATGGTTGCATCACTTTCTTATCCCCCTATTGTCTAGGAACGGGGTCAAGGGTTTTGATCAGAGATCAGAGTTTTCCCCCTGACCAAATATTTTTCATGAATTTGGTGGTTCACTATTATCCGTTTGGTTTTAATGATGCATTGGACAGTTCTTAACCCAATTCCAGTCATTTCAACAAGTTTCTCCTTAGTTGTTTTCTTTGCATGATATAGACCAAATGTTTGACCCCTCTGAAACACAAAATCATCTTTTATTTCCCAAAAAAAAGGTATATGTCTTCCAACTTGTTGTCTAAGACAGGAGCATATGTTACTTAGTGCAAAATTGTTGACCGCTGAAACATATTACATCACTACATTAATCATCCTGTGAGAGGCTCTTAAGCACAGTATTTCTTATTTATTGTCTAAATCCAAACAGTGACTTTATTTTAGTCAGGTAGAGTATATAGTATATATTAAAAGAACATCTTAATCTGCAAAATATGTAAATCGTCTTAATCTATAAATCTAAATTAGTACCATTACTTAATATTACATATGAACCCCTGAACACACTTTTTTCTACTACGAATGTCGTATTCTTTTTGTTAAAAAAAGATGAAATGAAAAATAATAGTGATATGTTAATTTTAACGGTGGCATGGTGGCCTCCAGGGTCAAGGGTTCGATTCCCGCCTAGAGGTCTGTGTGTGTGGAGTTTTCATGTTCTCCCTGTGCATGGTGGGTTTCCATAAACAGTCTAAAGACATGCAGATTAGGCTAATTGGTGTTCCCAAAAATTGCTTGTAGTGTGTGAATGAGTGTGTGTATGTGTGTGCGCCCTGCGATGGATTGGCATCGTGTCTAGGGTGTACCCGCATAGACCCCTGGGATAGGATTCAGGCCCCCTCTGTTAATCCTGTATACAGGGTCAACAGCGCTATAGATGATGAATGAGTGAGTGAGTGAGTGAGTGAGTGTGCCGTGCGATGGATTGGCATCCTGTTCAGGGTGTACCCTGCTTCATGCCCTACGTCTCCTGGGATAGGCTCCACGCTCCTGGGGACCCCAGATACAGGATAAAGCAGTATAGAAGATGAATGAATGAATAAATGAATGATTCTTTAAAGCCTCTGATGTTACCTGAGACATAATTTAATCTTGAACCCACAGTTTTAACACATTAATCAATAATTAACTACATAATGTAACCATGCTCTGAAGTGGCACATAATATTCTGTATTTTGCATCGCGTGCCTCGAAGCCTCGCACTTCCTTTCATGCCGTGACTGTAACTTGGTGCCCACAAGCACCAAACCGCAAAAACAAGGATATGCGCTGTTCATTTTTATTATTTTTTTATGAGATGGCATGAATTAAATCTTCTTTGGAAGCTTGTGGGGGTTTTGTCATGCTTTTTACTTTAATCTCGGAGAATTGTTTGTACGTGCTTTTTTTCTGTCATAAACGATCCAGGAACATGTCACTTTTAAACAACAGGCTTTAAAGCAATTCATGAACCGAGTACATTGTGTGTAGGGCCTACGTTTACTTTTATTTATTTTGACAAGCACTTTTATCCAAAGTGAGTTACACAGAAGGCATAATTCCTGTCAGTAATGATATATGCTAGCATTCAATTGTTAGCTGAAGAGAAAAAAAAATAACACTATACAACTCTACATGAGGGAAAAACAGACATAAATACTAACAGTCTGTGAAAACACACACACACACACACACACACACACACACACACACACACACACACGCACACACACACACACACTTTCCTAGCCAACAATACATTCATCATTTAGCAGCTGGGCGCTTAGTAGTCCTGGTTTCCCTTAAAATGTTTTTGTTTGCCTTCCAAACCAGCAGAAAGCTGTTGAAGTTAGCAGTCATTATGTAGCCTGGTTAGCTTAGCCCCATATCAAAACAAGCTCAAAATAAGACGTAAGAACTGCCCACAGTGTGCTAAATTTAGCCTTACCACACTGTGGGCACCCCGACCACATAATGCTAACATTGCTAATATTTTATTCAATACAAACTTTAGCTTTACATAGTGCTAGCTGACTTTCATTCATTCTTAGCATTTTTAGCATTCTGTACGTCCTGTTTACCATTCATCAGACGAAGCGTCACCCTGCCCTTAAAAAAGTGTTCTTTAGTTTCAGTGTTGAGTCAACATTAAATCACCACGGGCAACACACAAACAGTATCAACCACCAAACATCACCATGCCAACCTGTTTACACAGCATACACATACACTGCCGGTTGGTGTCATGTTTCAGAAGTGATTCAGACAGACTAAAGCAGCGTCATAATATCAGGCATGTTTAAACTTTAAAAAAAAAAAACTGATCTACAATGTTTTGAACAATTTTAAACATTTATTTATTTATATAACAAATAAAATCATTATTAGCAGTGAGAAGGAGCCTTTTTTCAGATGGTACAACTGACTTTTAGAGTGCAGGGTGTGTATGAGTAATAGGCATGGGATTCATCAGTCACAACCGGGATTCATCCGGGTTAAATAACCTGATCCTTTATATGACTCACGAATCACAACTGATTCTCTTCAGTTACTCAGATGAGTTGAGTCCTAAGTTTTCTTGTTGCTAACAACAACATGCATAAATACAAACTGATAATTACACAATTGAGTTGTTCGAAGTAGTTGTTAGCTAGTAACTGTAGGAACAAGTGGCTGACTAAGTTGTTTAGATAAGTTCCTGCATGCTCAGAAATGTGAGAGTACTGATTCATCTGATTCATTAGAACCGGGGGACTCGGCGGATCCGCCTGACGCACAGCACGGAGTGAAACAGCCAGATCTGGGAGACTCAATAGTCTCCCAATTTAAATTTAACCCATGAAAAATAAAAAAAATATCAGACACCGCTGATATATTTATAATTATTTTATTCATTTGTTATATTTGTTGTCTAAACTTATTTCTCTGTGCATTTGTCATTAAATATAATAATTGACTTGATTCTTAGTCGTTTACAATTTATGGTCAGAAACAAAAAAGCCTCGAAATACTATACGTGTCCTTGCTGATTTCTCGAAACCGCGGGATTCAGCGGATCTGTCAGACTCGTAGCACGGAGTGAAACTGCCGGATTTGAGGGACGTATGCGTGTGTTGATGAGTCCAAGGATTCGGTGGATACTAGGGATTCGGTGAGCGCCCTCTAGGATCCGTTTCGTGAGTGATTCAGAAGGAGTCGAATCCGTTAAAGGATCAGAGCATCTCATCTCTGGTCACTTCCCGATAATACGATATTATCATGATACCTCATTGCTGATTAGATTAAAATGGTGATTCTAGATGTATCACAATTTTTCTAAATACAGTGGAACCTTGGATTGCAAGAATAATTCATTCCGGAAGTGGGACTCATCAATCAAAGCGGCTTTTCCCATAAGAAATAATGGAACCTCAGATTATTCGTTCTACAGCTCAAAAAATAAATACATAAAAATAGTTCATACAAAATATAAAGTAAAAACAAAACAAATAAAAAAGGGAAAAATAAATCCCGACAGATAAGTTTTTGTGTTTATGCGTGCAGGCTCTGTGTATGTGTATGTGTGTGAAGCTAAAGGAAGAGGAAAGGAGAAATGAGACCCTCCCCTCTCCCTTTTCTCGTCTTACACAGTAAGCCTTCCTCCTCTCTCCACAAATTAACGTGCACTTTAACTTTGAAAAGAATTGTGACAGAGCAGTGTGTCCGCTAGAGAGAGAGAGAATGAGTTTGTGTGTGTGTGTGTGTGTGTGTGTGTGTGAAGGCGAGAGGAGCGTGGGTACAATTTTTGATAATGTAACGCCATTAAAAATGCGTTTCTGTTGCGCCCCTCGGAAGCTTCCGCACTTGGTACCAATTCTGGCTACTGACTGATTGACCGGTTCATCTCTATGTGAATAATTTATGTGAATAAATTAATTAATCCCCCCCTCCTTAATGAGTACAGGAGTTTGATGCAAATTTATTCAAATTTTTTCGTAAAGGCGGAGTCGGACATTTTAATCCAATGCACTTTTTATTAAAAACAGTAAATGGCTAATGATGACCTGCTAGTGGTTCATTCTGTGTCTGAGCTAAAAAAAGAATCTGGTGTTTGTACACAGACTTGGCGTTGTAAAGAACAAAGTGATACAGACCGCATACATATCATATATAGCCAGCCGGCAACAGGAGAGGCATTCCTTCTCTAAGATAGCTACCTCAGCTGTTAATGTCACCGGTGTGCTTGAGCAGTTTTTCATAGGATTAGGGGGCAGGGTGTGGTGGTGTGGCAGACGTGGCGGTGACATAGCCTTCAAGCGGTGGGGTGTGTCTGTTGAGCTTGGCGCTTGAGTTCAAATATCAACAATTGTTCTCGAACAATCGTGGCTGAATCCTCCTTGGAGCCTTCTTCACTGTTCTCAACATTTCAATGTATGGAACGTTCCGGAAAAGAATAAAACTTCTGGAAGTGTTTTGAATATTCTGCCCACTGACGGCTACTAAAGTTTCTGAATCTGTTATGAATCTCATTTTCCGCACACAACCTCTGTAAGGCGTATTAACTTTTTTTTTTATTATTCTATACAGTCAGTGACCTTTAAAACAGGAAGACAGCGTTTTAATGAAACATGTACGTCTTGACAGGAAGTAAAAAAATCAATCTGTAGAAGTTGTGAAAAGAATAAAGGGCAAGAGCACTGTTTAAGGTTAAGTTGTTAATGTACTGTAAGTAGGGTAAGCGAGTATAGGATGTGGTTTTAACCTTATTATGACACACATACGTATATAGTTATATGTGTGTGCCATCTTCGCATACCCTGACTAGGCTCACTGGTTTAGGGCAGGAATCAGTTTTACTTCTGACAGTATTCCACAGACCAGCCACAGTGTGCCTGTCGCAAATCAGAATAAAGTGCATAATAAATCCAACGCAGAATCAGTGGGAGACCTGCGCTTGTTTTCCTGCGACCAAACGGTACCGTCTGGGAGTGATGCGAGGCAATGACATGCTAAGTGCATTGCTTATTCTCCGGCCAGCGCCATAATTTATTTTTTGTTTGTGTCACTGCAGACGACACGGTTTCACAAAGGTTGTTGGAAATGGAAGCAAGGTTTTCATGCTTTTGTGGCGATCTCAGAATATTCCGAGTTGATTTGAATCCAGAACGTCAGTTGTTGTCTCAAACATACTTTAAAGGACACATCTATTACACAGAGCATGCTTGTAGCATGTGAATCACCTGTTGTGATAAACCAATAATTTAGATAGGATACACCATTGGATATTTTCCATTTTTTAAAGAAGCTCTCCAACGACATTTGTTTTGAAAAAAAAAAAAAAATTCTAGCCGGAGTTAGCTTGTAATATTAACTTAATTTTTATCAGGCATCAAAATGGAGACGGGGGCAAGTGTGGGAAGGAGGTAGAGATGGAAGTGAATGAGAGATGATCCGATCATTTCTCAAAATAAAACATTCTGAATAAAAAGGAATAAAAATTTATTTATTTATTTATTTGTTTATCTATTTATCTATCTATTCATTCTTTTTGTGTGGCCTCGTCCCATTACCGGTCTCTGGCTCGATGGTTGGGGACCACTGGTTTAGGTTTTTTTTTTCCTTCATATTTTAGAACTTTTTGCCAAACCGGTATGAACTGAAAGTCTTGCTGCCTCTTAGTCATGCAACTCAGTTACACCACATGCCTTAAAGATTTACTTGCACATCACATAGGACTTTGCCACAAGCTGTGTCTACACTGTGAAAAGTGATATCTTGAAATGTATAAATGAAGATATCTTGAATTTAGCAAAATTTGTTGAGATAAGATTAAAGCAAGTCAATTGTGTTCAATCAAATTTTTAAAACTTACATTTCTTGTTTTATTGGCCTTGATTCTTCCAAGAAATGAATGCTTAAAACTAGCAAAAGGATTTGCCAATATAAAAAAAACAATGCTTAGAAATAGTAACATTTCATTACGTGATGATCTTAAATTTGCTATCAAGATGCTTTCTTGCTATTTTTGCACTGAAAGTCATGCTGAACTGTCCAGAACTTTCTAAGAGTTGTCGCAAATTACCTACTACCTATTCCATAATACTGACTACACCTCACCAGTTACTATGAATTGTCATAGCATGTCAAAACCTGCTATGGATTCTCACCTGTTACCAGTGAACTGGATACCCATCTTGTGGAGACCTGCGATTATAAGAAGCTATAGTTATAGCTATAGGTTTTTGCCACACACTTCTGTACCATACATCCCCACACACAATATACTAATCTGTTATAGTGTACTATTTAATTTTAAGATTTAACCATGGATACTCTATTCATTCGAAAGAGGCCCCGAATATTCGGTAATAACTGTTGCTTTGATGAAGCAATCTGAACCAAAAAAACATGCTTTCCTTCAATTTTTACAACCATATTTTTTCCTAAATTCACTCTGATGTTGCTTAAACTAATTGGTGGCCCTGTAGGTTCGCACTATGAAGGAGCTCTGCTCTTTACTGTACACCACCATCCTGGTAAGGAGTCGAGTGACTGACTGAGTGAAGGGGGACGACGTTAAATGGCATGATGGCTGTCTGCCGCCCCTACCTTATCGGCCCGACTCGGAGGCATCCTGGTGTGTTCGAAGCTCCATATATATGTACTGAGGAGCACAGTGTACGTTGTTTTGTTCAGGTTGCTTCATCCAAATGAGAGTTATTACAGACAATTCGGGGCCTCTTTAGAGTGAATCAGCGTAGTATTTCATATCAGGAGTTTTAGGTTGAATTCCTTTGATGAAATCATGTTAGAACACGACGTAACATGGGATAATGTTAAACGAATGCTTCTAACACAGTGTTACAAAAATGACTTCGAAACAATATCAATGCCAAACTCACGGCCTGAGCGGGACCTCTAGGGAATATACTGTAATGTTGATGCTGGTAAATGTGGACACATACTGTAACAACAAGCACCACAAAAAATACCGGACAACATCAATTTACTGGAATGTTACAATGGAAAGCCAAAAGGGTTGAAAAAAAACAAAACAATATTCAACTTCTGAGATTTGTCAGTACAGTAAGGGAGCTGAGATGCTATTGAGGAATGAAGAAAATTAAGCAGAAAGGTGAAATTCCAACAGTAAGAGATGCCGGACATGAGATTTAGATGAGTTTAAGTCGTTTATTAGGATTTAATCCTTTTAGCCCTGGATTCAGAGCATACTGTAGTAATTCTACTGTTCAATGTTATATTTGACCATTTGGCATCAAAGCTTTCCATGTCAACACTTAACAAGACAGTTGGCGTATTTTTGGATAAACTGCCACAATCCATCTTCAAATAACCTACGGAGTGCTCGTTAAAAGTTTTTTCTTTTTCTTTTTTGGTCATTCATTACATTTCATAATTTTGAGCACGGAGAGCCTTCTTGACGATCTCGCCACTATCCCGAGATTGCAACGATTCAGGATCAAACTGTGGAATGTTGAATGCCCTAAGAACACGTGCTGATTAATGACCAGTGAAGAATTTTGGGTGGAGTGACTTGTACCTAGTAACTACTATTTCTAGGTCTATTTAATAGCAAGAGAGATTTCCTACATTTCTGAATAGTAGGAGCGAAGGTTTCTTTCCTACTTTTCATGAAATAGGAAATATCTATGAAAAGTAATACTGTTGACAAAAAGTCATCAGTATTACTTTTCATAGATATTTCATAGTAAACTTCATAGGTATAAACCACCTCGCTTTACTTTAGCTCTAGAGAAATGTCTTGATCATACGAGGTGTCCATTATATAGTACAGTGTGGAAATTGATGAACATTTTGCTAAGCTTTGCCAAGCTATAGAACCTGTAATGATTGTGTAATGGTGTAATCATTTCGTGACTTTGCCTAAAGAAAAAGTTCATTAAGGTAGAAATATACTTGCTTTTAACTCTCCGTACACACATCAATGATAGCTGACTCGCGTATCCTGCGTTTATTTGGCGCTTAGTTTGTGCAAATACTCAGAAATTAACCTGCAAGATACAATATGCGTGTAAATTGTAGGGGCGGTGTAGTCAGTAGGCACGTCAACAGTGGTGGAAGGATTCTTATGACCAGGTCTACAATCACCGGTGTGGAAAAGGGCAATCAGTTTACTTTCGCTGTAGAAAGAGATGGTACTATTGTGTCATGTCCGTCATAGCGTTTGAAGATTCTACCTGCATGTTCAGATGTTGGGTATTGTATTTTTGGTACATTTTTAAATAAACATTTACAGTATTGTGCAGTATAAAGTGACAAATTCAACATGACTGGGCACAAAAAGAACAAATGGCTCACATAGTCAATGAAATAGCACAGATACACATGATCACATGTTTCTACCGTTGTTTTTGGTTATTTCTATGGCCAAAACAAAAATAAGCAATTTTTAAGAGTTTTTTTTTTAATTTTTAAAAAAAAAAATTTTAAGAAAAATTTTTGCAACGTCATTCCCATACAATTTGTGACACGAGTTCAAATAGCACTAGTTTTAGAGTCCTCTCTAAAGAAAACCCGCCTGCCCCAGTACGCCCCACAACCAGAACCAGTTAAAATGTCAATCAAAGCACCTGCTATCTAAAGGAGGATGTGTTCTGGAATAAGGATCGCCTGCTTATGTTTTAGTCGACCCGCCCGTTTGTTAGAACTGATGGGAAATAATGTTGTACGACGATTATAAATCATTTCTATGTGTTTCCACTGGACTTACAGGTAGCAATACATTTAGCAACTTAATCACTCGCTACAAAACCTCCTGATCTACAAGCTGTGTTATTTGCTAATCGTGATAATATCCACTATGCGTAGTGCTGTCAGGGTGATCATACAGTGGTGTGCAAAAGTATTAGATTTTTTTTTTATTTCTTAGCATAATTGTCGCGCTTAAATGATTCAGATCATCAGATAAAATATTAATATTACACGAAGATACCGCTGGGAAATACAATATGCAGTTTTCGAATGCTGATTTAATCTATAAAGGGTGAAAAGCTGTGCGAACCTGCCTGGCTCTACATGGGAAAAAAAGACCTGTTGGATCAAGAAATCACTTAAATAGAACCAGTCTGACAAAGTGACGTATGCTAAAGGATCTCAAAACGTAACACATCACAGTTCACTCATGTTTTAGCGGGGTGTTTTTTTTTCGGGGGAAAACACAAAGACAGTTTTTTTTCCACCGTTAATAAATAGAATCATCATTTATATTAGGACAATAGTGACTCAGTATGTTCAGGATCTGCGTTACTGATCAGAACGTCAGTGGTTTGAGATCCAACTTTGCCAGGTTGCTGCAGTCGGCCCCTCGAGCTCCAGGTGCATGATATAAGGGCTGAAAAAAATGGCATGGAGTGTTTATTTTCTCTCCATGCATGGTGGGTTTTGGTGGGTAACAGGCGTTCCTAATTCCTAAATGGCCTTCGTGTGTGCGTGTTGACCAGAGGTTGTAAAATTGGGAGTAAATACAATGGTCCCGGTCCCTAGTTGGACTATAGAGGTTCCTAGGTAGATGGCTGGATGAATGGTTAGAGTAATGTGTAGTTGACAAATAAAATAAAGGCTGAACTTAAAAAATACTGTATTTTATATTTAGTCAGTTTATCTTTGTGTAATATAAAAAAAATGTTTGATGATTTGAATGATTGAAGGGTGACAAATATGAACGCAAATAAAAAGACAATCGAAAAGGGGGCAAATACTTTTGCACAGCACTATAGGTGATAACTAGACTAATTGGAAGCATCTTCTTCAACAAGAAACCACGGTTATTCAGGATTCGTATTAATGCGATAGTATGGAGCCTTAACCGTTTTCTGGATCCTGTCATTTTTTAAAACTGTTTATTTAAATTCATGTTTTTCTCCTTTTGCAGAATTTAATCTTGAAGATGCCTTTTTAGGTAAGTTAACACTCTGATGTATTTTGAAAAGTGATTTAAAAAAAATGCCTTCTCTGATGAGTGTGTTTGTATTATTTATCATCTTAATAAAATTGCTTGTTTAAATGTTTAAAAAACAAGTATTATTATTATTATTAATTATTAATAATTATTATGCTCTCCTTTTAAGATGACGACCCTCCAGTTAAACCAACAGGTAAAGTTTATATATAAAACTTTATTTGAATTTATTATTTCATTTTTTTTTTTTATTGGTATTACAACTCTACTGTATATTACAACATATTTCTGAAACGTTATACACTCAATACTCTTAAATGTTTGCAATAAATTACTTAATAATAATACTTATCTTTTTACGTATTATTGTTTAGTAATTAACTATGATATGTTACTTAATAATAGAAACATTTATTATTGGTAAAACTGACAACTTTTAAAACTGAACTATGCAATACAATAGTGTACATTAAACAAAAGGTTACATGGTCTAATCATTAGATAGTGACTGGTGTGTTGTGTGCATAATTTTAATTATTGTTTTCTAACATTAGCAAAACCAACCAAGAAACCTGGAGATGGTGAGCTCTCTTTTTCGCTCTCTCACACACACACACACACACACACACACACACACACACACACACACACACACACACACACACATGAACTATAACTTTTAATACACATTGTAAATGGGAGGCATCTGGAAATATCTGTCTCATGTGTTTTTCACAAAAAAAAGTCAACAAATGCGGGCAGTGTATTAATACTTTATACACTTAATACCTTGCTAGTGTAGCGCATAACACGAGGGCGTTCAAGTCAAACCAGGACTTTTGATTGTGCAGAATAAAAGACAGTTATGAGAGTCAAAAACTGCCTTTATTTCTCTATATGATCCCCTGCTATACTAATGCACTTATCCCAGTGTTTCACTAGTGCTTGGACCCCATCAAGGTAGAAGGTTTTCTCAGAACCACGATCAGAGCGCATGCCAGGATCGTCATTCACGCCTTCTTTAAAACGTTTGCACCGTTCAGATATTTGACTGTGGCCTTCTGTAAATGTCAATGGCTTTTACGCCTTCATTCACGATGAAATCCGGGTTTGACTTGAACACCTGTTGTATTTTCTGCATTTGATCAAAGGTCGATGTTATATATAAATATGTACAATGTTGAAGCATGACATTTATATGAGCATTCCTATTGAAAACGTTTCTCTGATTCTTCTGTTTCCAGACTTTAACCTTTTAGACGCTTTTGGAGGTATAATCTTGATTCTTGCTCTACTTCTAAATCAATTAAAAAAAAAAAAAGCTAATTGTCCGGAAGCAGTACAGCTTTCATTTAGCTGTACAGCTATCTCTGAAATTTGCTTCATCGCTTCATCCTGATTACACACGTTAACAATTACTCTTTTTTTTTCTTGTAGATGACGATGAATCTAAACCTGCAGGTACAAGCACACATGCACACAAATAAATTCATAGTTTCGTTCTAAAATACATTTCTTGCGATTTATTGCTTGCAGATGTAATTCACTTTACCGCCAACAGATGGCTCTAAACATCACATACTGCCCCTTTAAGCACCAATGCAATAATGTTCTTTTTTCCCCGAACTGTTAATATGTTGATGTTGTATGTTTTTGCAGAACCTAAGAAACCTGTAGCGCCACCAAAGTCTGGCGAAGGTATGGCGCGTGTATGTATGTGTGTGTGTGGTCTTGTACGTGTGTGTGTGTGGGATCACCCATGCTAACATCTCCATTTTTACAGATGGTTTCAGTGACTCAGATCTGGGTGATGCTGCTGGCGACGGATACAGACCTGATCCGGGTCGCGGAGGTAGGTCCGGAGGTATAAGCTTGTCTTTCTTTTATCTTAAAGCAAAATATGACATAGCAGATAAAGAAAAAAGGCTTCTTTTAAGAAGCAACGACAGATATTGCATGTCTGATAATAATAAAAAAGGGTCTGTTTTACTTGATTATCGAAATGAAACACATTATGCATTTACACACACACACACACACACACACACACACACACACACACACACAGGAAGGCAAATTTCCATGCAGGCAAATTCAATGTATTTGAATACCGCAAAGTGCAGTGTATCATCGCATGCAGTCGTTGCTTTATACACAGCTGTTCACCCTATACACACACACTGAGGCACACACTACGGCCAATTTGGGAACGCCAGTTAGCTTAATCTTTGGACTGTGGGAGGAAACCAGATAACCCGGAGGAAACCCACCAAGCACGGGGAGAACATAAAAACTCCATGAACACAGAGACGGGAATCGAACCTGGAGGTGCAAGGCGGCAATGCTTACCACTAAGCCACCGTGCCGCCCCATGACACACAGCGATATTAAATATTACTAGAGATTATGTGAGATTTTTATCACAACAAATCTACAATTGAAAAAAAATTCATGACAAGGTTTTTTTTTTTTTTTTTTAAATCAACTCACTAGTCAGGTCACAAAATACACATTCACAAATACACGACATGACGTGCCGTTGTAACTCTGGTTACTCTTTCAGCATTAAACCTACAGTATCGAACCTTTACCTGATTTCATCTAGACTAGTAAGTTATCCAGCGCTATCTAAGCGCTATACAGCACGCGAAAGCGTCCTAAAACAGTTATTTTATTGGTACGTTTTTAATTAGCGAGTTTGTCTTCCACTGTATTAAAGATTTAAGTACTGTTTTTATCTCTTGTTTACATCGTTTGCTTTTTTGTTTTTCTCTGCTTGTGATTCCGGCTGTAGGTAACGGCTACGACAACCCAGGTACGTTTATCTACTTCACATTTGGTCCTGTCTGTGTGAACGTTAAATACAAACAAAACACCTGCGAAATTTGACAAAAATTAGCGGAGGCTTTGTGTTTTTAGTGGCCTGGAAATGTAAAGACGCTTCATACAACTCCTATTGCTCAATTATTAGAGGTGTTCGAGCTGAAATTGTTAGTATAATCCTAAAGTAAAAAATGTTCTTTTCAGTTCTTTTTTCTATTTAAATCATTCTTTAACCATCACATCAACTTTTTAGCTGCAGAACCTTTATTTTAAGCTCATGCGTAGGTATTTGATAAAAACAAAACGAAAAAACATAATAATAATAATAATAATAATAATAATTTTTGATAATATGCGATTATTTTTAGACAACTTGTGCAATTTGTACAATTTCAAATTCTACGGTATTTATCTTAGCTGACATGAAGTAATTGGACACATTGGATCTAATGATGGATAAAACATCTAAGAAGATCAACGCAAAGTTAAAAATAAATAAATAAATACTTTAATAATGAGCAAACTACATTACCAACAACATGTTTGATTTTACCTTTGCTCAAGAGTCAAACAAAACTGTTCTTTATTGCACTCACACTGGCAGCTTCGACATCTGGGCTTGAGTCGGGCCCAGGGTTGCCAGATCACACAAACAAATATCCTACTGGAAACATGCGTACGATAATAATAATAATAATAATAATAATAAAAACACAAGTAATCACTGAAATTAGCCCAAGACAACTATAAAATGCGAGGAAAAAGACCCAATCTGGCAACACTGGTGAAGGAACATTGCGTTCTAGTTTCCCATGATCGGTAGCCCTATTATTCATGTACATAATGTCCTACGTTAGTGCCTCGTATTCGTGTCTGCCTCGTCATTAACACGACTGCATTCCTTTTCCAATAGTGCCATCTTAAAAGATGAATTTTTATTGGAGAATTACCTAGGGTCGACACATTCATATCTTTTATCCATTTATAATAACTTCTTGCAGATTTAAAACGCCGTGATCTGGGATGAATGAAATGCAATAGATAAAAAAGTTCCTGCTGATTTTCAGCACCCTCGAAAAAAAAACCTGTGACAGATTACAGGAAGGAAGTAGTAAAGGGCAGGAAGAGAGTGCATAATGTACTAATGTGTCTTTGTCACACGTGCTTTATATCTGGCTACTGAAAACCTCTCATTTAGTTTTTTTCCCCGCACATAATCCCTCCAATATACCAACAATCAAACAGCACACTTTGACTCATCTGTTCATTCACAATGTGTTCATGTGTTCACATCTGGTAACATTCATCATAGCTATGTACAGTAGTAGATATATCGTACACCGCATGTAAAGTACTTTTAATATCTCATATCTCATGTTACGTTTGTCTTTTTAGATCCTCAAGATGGCCCTGACGGTAACTCTCAAGGTAAATACACATTCTTTTATTCATATTAAAGACTCGCGTTCTTACTGTATCTGGCTGCTGTTATTGCTGCTTGAATCCAACCTCACACAACACGCGCTTCAATTTGGAAAATTGGAAAATTGCTCTCTGAGCTTTCCTGTGCAGGTCGTACTGTATATATAAACCTCCAGGGTTCACCGTAAAATAAATCTTTGTGTCTTGACTTGAAACCACCTTAGCAGTCATGGAGCCATTTCTTCTGGGGGTTATTTGAATGATCCAGATGTTCTGATCATTCACTTGATCAGAATGGGGGCTCTTATGGGTTCTGTTTGGAGTGTTTTCACCTGGAGAAACAAATTGAAGGAAGTGCTGGAGTGAATGTTTGTTCCTATATCAGTATAAGTCATCGGAAGATCAAGAGATCTCATTTTCTGAAAGGTTCTCCATTAAGGCGTCCCACGGAGAGAGAGAGACATTTTCTGAAAACTCTTGAATGTAATGGGATTTTCCTACTATGTGCACTATAAGAAAATGAGCTCCTTAAGTGTTTATGGATTGTTATGGGATTCCTATGAGTTTTCTTTTTCTTTCTTTTGGCCTAATTTAGTCGTAGCCGATTCCCACCCGTCATCATGGGACTCCCATATCATAAAAGCTCACTCACTCATAATCTATACTGCTTAATCCTGTATTCAGGGTCACGGGGGACCTGGAGTCTATCCCAGGAGACTTAGGGCACAAGGTGTGGTACACCCTGGACAGGGTGCCAATCCATCACAGGGCACACACACACACATACACTCACACACTACAGCCAACACTACGGGAACGCCAATTAGCCTAACCTACATGTCTTTGGACTGTGGAAAAAAACCTGAGTACCCGGAGGAAACCCACCAAGCACGGAGAGTACATGCAAACTCCATGCACACAGAGACGGGAATCGAACCTGGACCCTGGAGGTGCAAGGCGACACTATTCAATTCAATTTATTTCTATAGCGCTTTTAACAATGGTCATTGTCTCAAAGCAGACACTACACCACATCATAAAAGCTACAACTATCAATAAGGGAAGGCGAAGGTTTTCGCGTGATTCCTCCAAGCCACGTGACACGCTCACGCACCACTGAGAGCTGCGTAACACACTCGGACGACAACTCTATCTGCTCCTTCCACTCGCGTGATTAGCTTAAAGCTACGACTGATGTGTAAGCATTAAGTCCTGCCCATCCCACTGTTAGCCAATCAGCTCTGAATGAGGTTGAGAGACTACAGCATCACCCGGGATTCAAACTGGCGATCTACGGATGATAGGAGTTTTATTTTCCTGAACTTTTTTAGAACTTTTAGCGATTTCCACAAAAGGACCCCAGAGCAAATCTAGAAAAAGGGTGAGTGAGCTCTTATTGGAAGGGTTTTGGTTTTCCAAGGCTATGGCATAGAACTTTTTGTGAACGGGACCCATTATGCTGTAAGGATCTACACTACCATTCAAAAGTTTCCAAACCTTCTAATTTCATTTCTTTCTACAATGTAAAAGGGGGAAGTTTTGCTTTCCTTGGATGGTCTCCATGAGAGCCATAGAACTTGATGGGTTCTGTAAATTCTCTTGACAATACTGGTGTATACAGTCAAGATATATATACATAATAGTATATACTGTTGTACTGAACAGCTGACTTTTCTGTCTTAAAATAACGATTTTAATTCGAGTAATTAAAGGTCAAAAAAAGCCTTTTTTAGAGTCTTAGAACTCTTCTACAGTATGCCTCTCTTGTACACTCTTGGTACGTATTCTAGTTCGTTATGAGTTCTGGCTTCTGTTGTAGGCTTTTACAGTACACAGAACCGTTAAGGTTTCTCACAGACGAAATGAACTGAAGGTAGGGTAGGGTGCTAGTTACACCGAGAGGACTTCTGCGTAAGAGCTTCAGAGTGAGTCATGAGAACGTGCAGTTCATAAAGCTCACAGTAGTCATTGTTTTTTTTTTCAGAGAAAATATTTCCACAGGAAATGCGGCATGTCCAAAGTTCCTCTCCCAGATGAATTCTATTTGTTCAGGGGAAAAAAACAACAACTTCTTTATATATATATATGAGGAAAAACATCAGTAAGCCTATTGAAAAAATTTTTAATAGTTCATCAGCTCTTAATGAAATACCCGATCAAGCTTTGGCTTTGTACCCCAGGCATATGTTTTTGCCATTGTGGATGATTGCATTGTTCCTTGGACACCAGTGGCCCGTTCTAACGCTATCTAAACCAATTCTATTGTTTTTCTGAGGTAGGACTTGTGACTGATGATTTTTGAAGGAATTGGTGTCTGTCTTTTTTTTTTTTTTTGCTACAATATGGGCTCACTTTGAACCATTCTGCCTTTCCTGTCTTCTCTTTCTGCTCTAACATTTAGTTTTCCACTGACAGAACCAACACTCTTGGTACTGCCAGTATAATTCCTGATTGGATTAGGCTTTGGAAATCCTAATGATGAAAACCTAAATATGATCCAAAGAATTCCCTGAGAGTTATAACAGAAGGAATACACTGTAAAACGCAGTCATGGTTGTGTCTTGTGCCATCAGTGTTGGTGATTTATGGATTATGGCTCATACGCGTCCATTTGGTCTTCGTTGTCTTTTTAACAAGCGAGCATGTCAGGAACGCTGCAGTCCTGATGATTAAAATGCCCCAGAGCTCTTACATAAGCGTCAGGCAGTCCAGCACATGAAAGCAGTTACTCCAGGGGTCTGATGATCCAGTGCTAGGAGACCTCAGATGCCATCTTGAAGCCGCCTTTTAAACATGTTACCAAAGCTGTTCCATTTGTTCTTGGACTTGCTTTAATGTAGCTTAATCAGGAGATTCTGGTTGTGTCTCTAACGGGTTGTTATGAAGCGTAATAGTAAGCATAGTTTTTCTTTGGCTGTATGTTTTGTGCGAGCCAGTGCCCTAAAATCTCTGCTTCAATATCCTGTTGTTGCAGAACTTTACCAGCAGTGGCAGAAGCTCCTGATGTTGCTAGGAGATAACTTGCCTGAAGGCCTCCTTGCCTGGATTGCCAACTCTAAACAAGTTATAGTGTCCCTTCTAGAAAAGGCGCTGGAGCTCCTGGACTTAGCCGAAGCAGAGAAGCAGTCTTGATGATCCAATAGGCAACAAGTCTCCTCTGGGACGGTGTCCGGTTTCATTGAGAGCAAGAGCGCATGTTTGAGCACGTTATTGAAGGTGGTTTGGTGGTGTGATTGTTGCTGGTCTTTCTGTTAACGTTGTGTCTGGGGTTGTCAGTCTTTATGTTGGATTACATTTTTTTTTTGTTTGTTTGAGCGCTGACCTATGATCTGGAATTGTTCTTTTATTTGAAGTACAGGTCACTGTTCAAACATCTCCTCTTCCTTCCTTTCATTCTTTTGATCTCGTCCTACTTTGTATTTTATGTTCAGATCCGTGTTTTTTTCTCTACACTTTCTGAATTTCTTCTTACAATCCAGTGTAGTGATGGTTTTGTCATGTGTTTGGCTCCAGTTTCAGACCAAACCACCTCCTCCTCTGAGGTTTCCTGGTATGAGATCTTCCCTCGGGTGTTTTAATGGTTCATTCCATTCTCTCTCTCTGTACTTTTCATCTGCCTGTTCTCACAAAACTTCAACTTAAAAGGTCTCTGAGAGGACACCCAGTCATAATGGGTGAACTTATAACAACTTATAAAGGTTAATGTAGCTGTGTGGTCTAATATGTTTTTGAATATCTCTCCAAGAGATTGTTTTCCAATATTAAATACAAAACGTTTTACACATTTTAACTTGCATGGTTAGCAAAGTCAACTTTGATTTACGTTCAGATTATACTGTAACTTGTTATATTTTCTAGGGCTGACCTGAGTAGCATTTTCTCTATGCTTTGAATATGTGTTACCAGTATTTCCACTCACCACCCTTAAAAATAATATTTACTTTTCATAATGAATCACACGTTAGCAGCCTAAAATATGTCCGGTAGGCGCATTAATTAAGTCAAGTTATAATTTGATCAATAGTTAAGTGGGATATGATCCTGGTCACATCCCAGAAATGGGCGAATCTCAGAGGAATTTAAAAATGTTGCACGCAAAATAGGATGAGGAAAGCATATTCACTTCCTCATTTCAAGGTTCCAAATTTCCAACAATCAAACAGAGAAATGAATCCCAGAGTAGTGATTAAATACTATGCAAACTTTTTTCCATCGCTTAACAGAACATCACAGCAAGAAAGATTTATGTTAAAAAGAATTAAGCTATTTACTGTTTACATTTCTGAGAACGTCCAGGTCATTATGAATGAATGTGAATGTGAATGCCAAACCTCCAGCCAAAGTCCCAAGCCCGGATAAAATGGCAGGGTCGTGTCAGGAAGGGCAACTGGCCAAGTTGTCTGTGGTTCGGATGGTCCACTCCGGCGAGTCTTTTTTTCTCCTGCAGATATCTAATGCTCATTATTAAAAGCACTTTTCTTTTAGTTATTATTCATTTTTAAGGCATCGCCACTTAGTTCTTTAGTTATAAAAACCAAGTATGAAGTTTAGTCTCGGCCAAAACATGGTATTGGTGCTAAAAAAATGTCTTATGTAGGTGAAAAGGTGGGTATGAAAAATATGCATAAATATGCATACACATTTCTATTTTTATCAGATAAAACGAAAGATATTTGCTACATTTTATTTCATGCCCTTTTGTGTCCTTTAGTGTCTATAACTCTTTTGAAATCAAAGCTTTCAATGATATCAACTTAAACTGAACACATAAACCCGAAAAAGTGTATTATTCTAAAATGCAAAATTAAAATAGATTTTAATTTACTGAATTTTACCTGGTTATGGACACTACAGATTTTTCACTCTTTACGTTTTTACCAAAAATCAATTTAAGCAAGCGTTTTTACAGGTCGTGTGATAGTATCAATATAAAACAACATAAAAAAATTGTGAAAAAATTACATTTTAAATGATTATTGTTTGAAGTGAGACATTATAATGCTGAAAATATTTCCCATTTTTGGGGCGCATATAAAATCATGTCTCCAAAACTTGAAATTTATAGAGAGGCAAGTAGCTTCTTTAAAATCATCACCAATACTGTGTTTTGGCCGAATGTTATTTTACAAACAGGCGTTATTTCTTTGGGGAAAAAAAGAGAAAGAAAAACATAAAAATGCTGTAAAAGCATGCCATGGCTTATTGTATAATTGTGCTGGCCAATCAGAAGCCTGGGGGGGGGGGAAAAACAGCACCAAGGACATCAGGTTAATATACGGCGTACGGCCTGGCTAACCCAAAACAGCGTTTTTTCTTTTTCAAAACCTTTCGAAATATCTTAAAAATAAAAAAGTACCTGTGTACTCGTGGACACACCTGAATCAAAGCTTAAATCCTAGTTTTGTTTTTGACATGTGCGCTGTTTAGTCCACTTATCGCCTTATTAGCGTCTCTTTTTCTCTCTTTAGACAAAACTGTTGCTTTGTTTCTACTACACACGTCTGTCTTATCCAGACTTATTATTAATTCTCAGGCGCGTTATGATTTAATGTCTTTATTCTCTAAAACGTTGTAATAACAAGCTGACCTTCGCAGTAACTGACATTTCAGTCGGCCCGAGAGCGTGTGAGTCACGGCACATACCACACATACTGTAGCATGTGTTCATTAGTCAGAAAACAGCAGAGAAACAGACACGCGTTGTTCTCCGAGACGTGAAATATGAGATGATGTCTGCAGTGCACGAGTTCCTCGCCTTTAAATGAATGAAAGTTTTATTCTGTTTTTTTTTTTACCTTAGATGTACACTTTAATTCACTTTTTTTTCCCTTTTGTATTGAACGGACAATCCTGTTACCACATCAGCACTGTTTCTTACTGTTCATTCATGGTGTCTGTTCCCCCCTGCTGTGTCTAACTGCTCCTGCCTCTGTGTTTCTTTAAATAAATTTTCTGTGAAAGGTGAAACCATTTTGAATTCCTTGACTAGTAAAGCCACTGCTATTATTAAATCTCTGAGCAGAACGCTCATCCCTAACATGGCATCCCCGCTGACATTTTGAGTGTGTTAATGTGTCCTTTTCTGCCTCGGGGTGTGTTTTTCGGAAATGACCTGCAAGCTGGCGGAATGATCGTGCCTTTAAAATAACTATGTTCTTTAAAATGTGTTCTGAAAATGTAATGCGTTTCAGCTGGATTTGTCAGTTTCCTTTATATATTCAGAGGTAGTGTTAGAAAGACTAAAATAGCCGGCTGATTGTAAGGTTATTATTTAGGGAGTTTTATGCTTTTTTTCCCTTAACTAATAATAGAAGATGATAATCAATTAATCATTAATCGATTAGGTATTAATACTGTAATTTAGGAGATTAGGAGATTTAATTGATTTATTTATGACGGCCTGCAAGAGGATCAACCCTGACCTCCACATATTTATTTTCAATTTTTTCAACATTTTTTAAAATTTTATTTCAAATTTGTAAACTCTTCACACACCACTGATTCAGCATCACCTGTGCATGTGACGTGCTTGTGACACACTCGGTTTATCGAAAGTGAGTTTTGTGACATGCAAATGTACAAGAGGAAGTGGATTTTAAACAGGCCGAGTCAATCCCTAATCATTTTAACCAAACATCTCAAATACGTTTTTTGCAAACAAGTAATGAGCCGGAATAATAAGGAGAACTAAATGCTTTTAACATTTGAATAAAGCTGGGTCGTCATGGTTACCACTACCGGGTTCGATTTCCACCTCTGGTTTCTGTGCATGGAGTTTGCATGTTCTCCCTGTGCTTGGCGGGTGTTCTCCAACAGTCCAAAGACATGCAAATTAGACTAATTGTCGTTCCAAAATTGCTGGTAGTATGTGAATGCGCATATGAATGGTGACCGAATGTCCTACTACAGTTCTAAAAAAAAATGGCCTCCACAGTCTCTAGTTGGACTACAGAGGTTCCAAGATGTTAGATGTATGTACTGTATGAACACCTCTACTCAGTATACAGTATAGAGAGTCCTAACAAGTTATTCAGGTTTCAACCAGGAGCCTGTTCCTTTAAAAATGTGTATGCAATCAGAATATTTATGAAATCAGAATAACCATAATTATAAAAAGGTATCATCTGAATAGTTAGTGCACTTCTTTGCATGTCTGCAATCTTTAAAAAAAATCATTACGTACAAATTGCAAATGAATATTCACCAGGCAAGAGACTCGAGTGATGCATGATGGACAGCAGCAAGCTGAACGTCTGTACAGATAGATTCACTTAAATTCTAAGAAACAAGGACTTTGTTTTTTCTGTATAAAAGGATCTCAGGTCCAACTGCAGACTTTTTATTTTTTATTTGTGTGTATGCTTTATAAAAAAATATTGTGTTCAAGACTGTATCAATCAATCAATCAGTCAACATTTATTTATTAAGTACCTCCTATAGCAACATAAGTTGAACCAAATAAATAGAAAATGACAGCAAACACTCAAATTGGCAGCATGTGTTGTGTGCTTGTGTATACGTGGGGTAGAACAACGCTGAACATTTATTAAGATGTTAAACTGATGTTTTTGGAGATGGTTCTGGGTTGAGACTGCTGATTGACTTGAGCCCAAAAATGCAAAAGTATAAAATATATAAGTGACATCCCAGTAGAATTATAATGTAATGTCACAATATATAGATGCAAACTTTGTTTTGGGTCTCACAACTGTTAAAATTATGCTTTTGCATGGGATTGCACTGCGGTATCATTCCCGACCGAAACATAGACCACACACCTAATGACGACCAGCAATGTTTTTTGTGACACACACACACACACACACAACCTGAGCCTTTGATTTAGTCACGGATTAATTAAGGCCAGTACGTCAAGGAATATTCTACAAGCACAAACAAACATGATACAACGGCAATGCTAGGCACGAAGCTACTAGCGTACTAGCATCCACGAACACTACAAAAAAAAAAAAAACCGCCGTGTCATAGTATCAACAAAATACGTGCGCGAGCCATAAGAAACTGCGAGCTGAGGAGGAACTTAAATAACACAACTAATCAAAACTAACCGACAACACCTGTGGAGAGGAGCGCGAGACCAGAGACACTGAGCACAGGTTTTTTTTTTTTTTTTAAACAGGAAGTAAGTTTTAATGAAGTGGAAGAAAAATGTTTTGCCAACACATTCAAAGCTACTAAAAAAGTAACTTAGAGAAAGGAAAGTGTAGTTCAATTATTAGCATTATAATGTTTTCCTACCTTATAATATTAGATATTTTTATTTAATAATCGGTAATAAAAATTTAATAATTAAAAAATATAATTCACTAATTTATTAAATAATATTAATAATTATGTTAGTAGTTTGAGAAAGTGCTAACCTTGCAGTAGGATAATTAAATTAAACCAATAAGCTGAATAAATCTGATTTATGTAGATACATTTTCTTTAATTTTGCTATTCGATTATAACCTGAGTAAAAAAGTTTAACACAACAAAAATCAGTTTGTTAGTATTTTTTGATAATTACTTTTCATAGTATATTTACATACGCTCACTTGTTCCATATGGCTAAAAGTATTGGGACAAAAAAGTTACATTTAACGTTTTCATGACGTCATTATTTGTCATTATGAAAATCAAAATAATAAAAATAGTCTTTTTTAGAAATATATTTTTTGTTATACAACAATCAATATTTAGTATAAAGTCCTTAACCAATCAGAACCTGCTGTTTCTGGCTGGGTATCGCGTCTAAAAGACGTCTGCAGTTCTCCAGTGTCACTCCATTCCTTCTTGATTGTTTTCTGAACATCATGTGCAGAGATTTAGCACAGAAGTTCACAACAAATCACTTTTTAAAACTAGAACTCTCTAGTTTGAGCAATTTTTCATGCAGAGTTGGACACATAGGCTTATAAGTTATAGTCCTGTCACATATTTGTTTCATCCAACTAAACCAGCTGATTGCACAAGTGTAATACACGGCACACTGTAAGGTTGTCCCAATACTTTTGGCCACTGTTTTACTAATCTCTAGTCAGTGGGTGAAACATCTGGATTTGTGATGCGGGTAAATTACTGAGCAATGCATCTCTGACTCATTGCGGTGAGGGAGACTCCGCTTCTTCGTGTGTGTGTGTGTGTGTGTGTGTGTGTGGACAGAATGACTCACTTACATTGGATAATACTTGGCCTTCCCTTAAATAATGAGCCCTCATGTCCAGGCAGATTTTACTGCACCAGTGATGTGTGTGTGTGTGTCTTTAAGAGTGACAGACACACACACACACACACACACACATCAAATTATACAAGTTATGTATTTTATCACTATGTATAGCATAGTAAAAGTTACTGAACATGGCCTCATTAATGATTTTCTAGACTTTTTTCTGGGAGAAACATTGCCACCTAGTGGTAGAAACACACACTGCATATTAATTTGTTGTTTTTTTGTCTATAATATCCTTTTTTTTGTTCTATTATAGATATTAATTCATGGATCGACGTTGTGTTACATTATTTTATTCTTTGTTGTTATACTATATGATATAATACTAATATATTTTAACTCACATAAAGAACCGGTTTAAAAAGTAAATCACACAAATCCGAATGTTTAACTAACACATCCAAGGGGTAAATGTTTATTTCACACAAATAGTTTTTTTTTTTTGACATAGCTTGCTTCTTCATTTTTATGTTTGTGCATAATGGTTCCCTCCAGGGACTCCAGTTTCCCTCGCTGTCCAAAGATATGATTAGTAATCTGACTGGCATTTCCAGATTGTATAAGTGGAGGTGTGTGTGTGTGTGTGTGTGTGTGTGTACAAGAAGGTTGGGATCCTCAGCGGCATACATCTCGTACAGCAATGAAGTCAAAGGTCATTGCAGCCAACCAATTATCAGAGTAGTAAAGAGTTGTCTCAACTGTTTGTCCAGCTGTTGTCATGTGTCCCTGTGGTGCAGTTATTCTGTAGCTTGTCTGGTTTCTAGGCAACACCGCATGGAATGTTATGATGGTTGTGGATTCAAGTCACCCCCGAGCTGAGGTTTTGCAACTGTCTTAAACATACGCCTCCTGGACCTCCCCAAAGTCTTCCCCCATTGTTATACAGTTAGTCCTTTTTAAAAGTTGTTACTTGTATTGTATTTTGATAGATGTGTGAAGTGAAAGTACTTAACAAGCAGGAAAAGTCATTAATCAACTGCTAAAGCAAAGTCAGCATGACACTTGTACTCATGTCTGGATAGAGTTTTGTAGAAGTCTTAGTCCTAACCACAAGAAGTGACTCATGTTGCTCAAGAGGCTCTGTGGCGCAATGGATAGCGCATTGGACTTCTAAGTAACACTTGGTGGAGTGATTCAAAGGTTGTGGGTTCGAGTCCCACCAGAGTCGAGGTTTTGCATATGTTTGTATTTGAAATCATTTGCATTAAAATGTCCTTAGACATGCTGGGAGGAAGTTTGAAATCGCTGTTCATACTCTATCATACTCTGCATGCCTTTGACGAACACGTGGAGAACATGTGAACTCCACCCCCACACACACACACACAGCGCTAATGTATGAAACCTCAAGGCGACGTGTCAACGCTAACCACTAAACCATCATGTTGACTTACTTGTACTTATATTTTTTAAAAAGAATTTGTTTATAGTAAGGAAATGCCAGACTTGGCACTTGTAGAAAGGAATGTGCAAAATTAATTAAACCCCTGTGTTTTATATAATTTTCAACAGTACCCTCATTGTTAGGATATTGTATTCATTATTTTAAATGGTTTTTATTTCCAGTCCAACAAGTACATGGGTCGCCTTTCTACATTTACATTTATAATAGGAATATTAAAATATTTTATTTTGCTAATTCTTTAAACCAGAGGGACCGGAGTCATGTGCACTTCAATGAATAACCTGGTAATTATATGAGGAGTTAAATACAGGTGTTTTTCTTTCCTCAGGGCAGTTAAGAATTTTAGCTGTATTGAACTGGCACTGAACATGCTCTCACAGTGATTTGTACTGATTTTAGACAGAATAAAGCGCCAGTGTTGAGCAGGAGCATTCCTCAATCGAAAGCTTTCTTAACCCTGTCGTTGTTTGACACACAGCAACGGAAGGAGGCCCGATGGCCGGCATCATCAGCGCTGTGGCAGTGGCCATATTTGGTGCTGCTTCCAGCTATTTTGCCTACCAGAAGAAGAAACTCTGCTTTAAGGGGCAAGGAGGTGAGTGAAGGACCAAACATTACTAATATTCCAGGCTGGAATGAGTGGGGTAGAGTTGTACACCCACATGTCTAAATGTGACTTATGCACAAGTTGAAAAGCTTATATTATTATTAATATAATAATATTTTTATTATTACAAAGGTCAAGCATTTATTATTATTATTATTATTATTATTATTATTTGATTCCATAGCAGCATGACATTTATGTACAGTTTCAGTGATCCTACTTATCAAAGATGTTGGCATAGTGTAAGTGTAGATATTATTAGAGAAACAGATCTCTCGGTCAAAATTTAAAAAATAAAACATTTTCCCCTTCCAAACAATATTTTTCTTTATTTTTGTTGTTCATTGTAAAATTACAATTTTTTGGTGCAGGATTCTACAGAATGCAAGAAAAAATAATTAAATTAGTATACGTGCATAGTAATAATTTTAACAATAAACTTTTTTTTTTTTTTCAAAACAATTTTTTTGTTGTACATTGTAAATGTATTTTGGTGCTACAGGATGCAAAAACTATTTTTATATTATATT